>JAKUCM010009415.1:0-15137 GCA_023374145.1 Lepidium sativum | reverse complement strand
CTGTTGTTGTTGTTGTTGTTGAGAGAGGAGAGAAGAGAGAGATACACTATACGCAGTTTGGAAAATGATGTCGATTAGGATCTTGAGCTATGGCAGGAATGTTGCATCTACAACAATCACTTTCCTCATCACCCTAAACCCCTCTATACTAACTCCCAAAGCTATGAAAAGGTACTTAGAATTCTCATTCTCATCTACTTCCACATGTGTTACTGTACCCGCATTTACCTTCTAGAACTCGTACAAATAGGAATAGATCATCTTGTAGTTCTTCCGAAGTGCCATGCAACTTACTAATTGCAAGTTTTCTCCCTCTCCTTGCGGTGGAATAAGATATACTAACGCCAAGTTTTGTCTTCACAAGACCCATGACGACATTAGGAGTTGGAGTGTTCATTTGTCCAGGAAAATCCTCTTCCAAAAAACTTGCAACTATTTCCGGTGTGCAATGCCTTTTCGTGTGACTACTCTCGCTCTGAGTAGCTCGAGAGCATGTATGCATCTTTGTGTACTTTCTAACCCTGAAAATATCCATATTTCTAATCTTTGATGCTCGTACACCCCATTGACAACCTTCTTTCTTACATTCAATCACCAACCGTCCGGGTTCGGGTCTTTTAACTTCATAACAAAAGTTGTTGACAAATGATCCTCTATCGAAAACTTCTTGCAATGTCTTCTTATTTTTAAATTCTTGATGCAAACTCAGACCAAAACCGTCTTCCCATTCCTCTATTAACTGACTACTCTGTACAACTGGTGGAAGTTCTACATAGACATCTCCAACATCCGATATCTCAATACCACTATCCACACTTCCAACTTGTAGTTCATTTTCACACTCTCGCACTTCCGGAGAGTACACAGTAATAGCAGTTCCTCCTACCTCACCATCATTACAACCAACAGAGTTCACTACTCTCGACACTTGTCTCAAATTTCTTTCTTCGGGCTCTTCCGATCTAATTTTGACACCCACAAGCAATTTTACCGTATTGCGGCTTCGTTCATCATTGTATGCTAGAAAACCACCCAAATCCATATCATCGCTGATAATCACTTCTTCCTCATATCCGACCGTAGGTGGGAAGAAACTTAATTGCAATCTAACCTTATTGGAATCTAAATCATGTCTTTCATATAGATAATCTTCCATCACCGACAAAGTGATATCATCTACTGCGTGCTTCATCAATAGACAACTAACGCGATTGTTAAATTTAAACCATATCACGACTTTGTCGATCATTATTTCCTGCAAAAACATACACAAAATTGATTCAGTTATGTAATACTGTTGGAGTTTTACCAGTTTAACTTTAGCAAAATCAACTCAACTCAACTCAGATTGGATCCCCCAGGCAGTTAAAATCTACAAGTCACTACGTTTCGAGCCATATCTACAAATCACTACGTTTCGAGCCATATCTACAAGTCACTATGTTTCATGCTCAAATACCATTTTACCAATACACCTTTTTTAGACAAAAGAAGAGATGCAAAACAGGAAATAAGCTGCAGGGAATGAGATAAACCATATAATTAAGCTACGACGGCGTTCTTGCAAAAAGGGACACAAACAATGCGAGTAACGTAAAACTGAGTAATTTTTACTAGTTAGACTAAATCGATATCAACTCATCTCACTCAGATTGGATCGTTGCCAGTTATAATCAACAACTCACTATATTTAAGCCTATATATTCCAATTGTTACCTAATTCAAGTCATATTTGAGCCACATTCTACCAAATAAGTTTCGCATTGATATTTCAATTTCAAGCTCAAAAACAATGATTAAAAGATACATTCTTAAGTCCAATTAGGCGATGCAAATCAAGAAGGAAGCTGCAGACAAGGACATATGGCGGTGGTGGCGGGGGGAGCTTGTCAGAAAATCTCTCGGCGACGAGTTTCGTTTGTTAGAGGAGCGAGATTGCGAGGAGTGAGAGCGAAGAAAGGAGAGAGAAGAATTTAACATTTTTCTTTTTTATTTAAATTATATAATTCAATAGAAAAAGGGTATTTTGGGCATAACACATTTCATTAAACACCTTTATATATAGCAGATTAAATGTGACATAGGAGATTATATTTCTCTCATTTTGACTGTTTGAGATCTTTGCCCAGTTATTTCGGCTGAATATACTCCCTTGTTCTTGCCGCAAAACGACGCGTTTTGACCTTGGAAACAGAGACATTTGTTCTTCTTTATGCTATCTTACCGACCTCTTAAATTTCATTTTACAGAATAAAATAATTTAGCCGCACGTAAGAAGAAATAAATATTGTTTTGAAGCAGTTTCTAAACTAAACAAACTAGACGAGCAATCAAACATGAATGAATATCATATATGCATACTATTTATCATAAATTACAAAAATTGTCATTGATCCCTTCAAATATGTATCTATATAACATATAGTTTTTTTTTATAAAAAAAAAAATGAACAGTACAAAAGTTTCACGAGAGAAACAAAATCGTGTCACGTAGCGGCGATTTGTGGAGATCTCTAACTAGGGTTGTGTAGAAAGATTGCATAAAAGAGAGGTAGCGGAATTAGGATTCTGGTTATGGCATGGAGATGAACCGGAGGGAGGTACAAATCCTTTGGGAAGCATAACCGAGAATGTATCCGGTCTGACCGGACGGTTCAAACGGTTACTCTTCTTGGCCATCATCTTGAAGTAATCAGCCCGATGATGGAGACGACGGCCACGAAGACTATGGAGATAGTTGGAGTTGTAACGACGATGATGGTGTTGGTTTCTTTGCCGTCGATTCAAGATAAACAGCGTCGTTTCCTTGATGTAGAGGACTCGGTACGGTGATTCTTCTCTGCCGTTTAGAGAGGTTTCTGTCTTTTGTGTAGATACTCTTGTTTCTTGATTCGAAGAAGATGATGATGATTGTGGGATGAGGAAGACGAGAGTAAGAACCAGAGAGAAGATGAAGCATTTCAAAAGGCTCTGTTTCATCAAATCGTCCATTGCGATTGAGAGAGAGTAGGGTTTTGATTGAGAGTGCGAGCCAATTTTTTTGATTATGTAAACAGATCTCTCACTAAACTATCTTTTTGACTCTTTGAAATTATTTATAAATCATCATTTCGAAAAAATAGAACTAAAACACATTCACTTCCGTTCAAATCATTTATTAATCAAATTCACTGGCCATGTTTAGGTCAACCTAGGTTATTTCCGTATATATTTTTTTTCAGAAATCAAGTATAAACATAGATAAAATGTATTAGTTTCATTAGTTTATTTAACTAAATTTCGACTTGAAGAGCATCCCAATGAAAAGTGTTTTTATGGGTTCTAAACAATAATAAAAATACTACATGTGTAAAATGAGTTTCTTATTTAAGAGCAATTCCATTAGAGATCTAAACAAGGATTTTTAGATTAAAATATAATAAAATTATTAAAATAAAGAAAGAGAAAAGTAGAAGCTCTTCTAAAATATGTTAAATAAGACCATTCCAAAGGTGGCTCTTAAGAAAAGTTCTTAACATTAAATAAATTAAAAATAATTATAAACATGAGAGAGAAAAAATATGAGATTCTTAAACAAAATAATTAAGAATCTAAGGTTCTTATAGCAACTCCATTAGAGGCTCTAAGAGCAACATTATTGGAGAGTTTTTATTAGAGTTTCTTAAATATTATTAAATAATTATATATGAGAAAAAGTGATTTAATAAATGTATTTTAATAATAAAATAATAAAATAAGTTAAGAAACCCATTAAAGAGTTTCTTAAATAAGAAACTTTCATAAGATTTTTTAAGAGTTTCTTAAATTTTTAATAATAAAATAAGTTAAGAAACCCTTAAGAAACTCTTGATAATGGTGGTTTAAACAAGGGTTCTTAGATTAAAATATAATAAAATTATTAAAATAAAGAGAGAGAAAAGTAGAACCTCTTCTAAAATATGCTAAATAAGAATTGGTTCAATTGATTTAGAACCTCTTCTTCCACTTGTCATTTTCTCATTAGTAAAATTTGTTTATTTACTTAAATTTAATTAATTTAAAAAAATTATATAATACATAATATTTCTATATCTTTTAGAAAATTTTGGAGGTGGTCTAAAAACACCTCCACTGGAAGCTCTTAACTTAGATTTCTTAAGATTATTAAAATGAAAAAACAAAAAAAACTAAAGAAAAGTAGGAGAAAAAGAGAAAAGGGGTTCTTGAAACTTTCTAAAAATCTGTTATAACACATGTCATATATTAAATGGTCAAATTTTTAGAAAAATAAAATAAAATTTAATTATCGTAATCAAATAGTTGAAATAAAAGTTATAATAAATCAGAACAATAATAATTGGGCTTTAAGCCATTAGTGAACTATTAAAGCCCAGTTGGGCCCGATAGAGAAACGTATATAAAGGGGAAGCAAGCGGGAAACGCGCTCTGTCGAAGTCAGAATCCTGTATTTTCACTCCTCGAATTCTCAGTCAAAACACGCACTTCCGATCTCACCGTCAAAGACTTTTCGCCGTCATTTTGGTTTGAGTCGCATATCTGTATAAAATTTTGATCATTGTTTGCTTTGACCAAGTTCTCTAATAGATTAGCACTGTCTAATTAAGTTCGCTATGATTTAATTTTTCCAAAAATCTAGGGTGGAAAGAATTACATTGCTTATGGTCCTGGATGTACAATGGTTATGAAAGACATGTTACGAACCTGAATCTTGCAATTCATTGGTGAAAAAATACAAATGATCACCATCTCTAATAACATTTACATCATCTATTCCTGCATTTTCTGCATTGGTGACTTGTGCGAAGCTTCTCAATCCAAATTTTTCACCTGCATCATAATTTATGCCTCTGAGAAGTTTGGTATAAAGAAGTCTTTGTGTTTCTTAGAGAATTAAGAGATAAAACGAGCTTACCTGCAAGTCTTAGAAGCTCTTCAATAGAAGCAGGTAGGATTATCAACTTAGACAAATCTTTTCCCTGAGACTTCAAGTGAATGGTAATTCTTCTATCTTTTGGTTCCACTGCTTCATGTTGTTTGATTGGGATGTTGGATCTGCAATCTGGATATGCAAGACCTTTTCCATTGATTTCTTTATTTGGTTTTTCTCCTTCTTCTATCTCCATTTTAAGTTCCTGATCATAACCACCTTGTTTTGAATCCTTCCACTCATTTGGTCCTATATCAATACTTTCTGTGACATTCAGTTGTAAATATTTGTGTCCTTGTAGTTGATCACTGGCGTTTCCTTCTCCTCCCTTCGGACCACCACTAAGCCACTCCTGGAGAAGTGAATCGGGTTCTCTATTTGGATCTTCAATTGCTATTGACTGTTGCCCTCTAAGTTTCTGTAAAAAACATTCAGATATGAAATGAGAAATACACTCAAAGATATTGCCCCATATATATTGTATATCTTGCTTTCTTACCATGAAGAGATTGTTCATAATGAGACGGCCATCTTCAACATGAGCTTTCATTGCACTCATAAGAGATGTTTTGCTTATCCGTAGTATCTGAGATAATTCAGTTGTCCTAACTGTGAAAGGTTGTGGTGTGTAGCATAACACTCCAATCTCTCCAAATGCATCTCCGACAACCGCCTTTCCTTGAACCTGATCTTCTTCGTCAACATAGACAGTAAAATCCTGCAGACAAATCACCACCACTATGTTAGAAGGTAACTTGAAACATTGCTATACAAATTCATGGGTTGTTTGCATTACAGCCACTTACCACTGCCCCTGAGACTAAGATGTAAAGGTCTGTAGGAGCTTCATTCTGTAAGACTACATCTTCTCTAGGTGGGAAATACTCGGCATCTATATCTGAAACCTTAGTCGGAAAAGGTATATCGAGTTGGTAACTTTGTGAAACGAAAGAGAAACATAACAGAATCGTAAAAAGAGAATATATGTGTGTGTTCTTACCAACTGAAACAGGAATTTGCGAGAAACTCCTTGAAATAGGTAGACGTTACGAACGATTGGAAAGAAGAGATAGTTTGCAATGCTTGACCGAATTGCTTTAGGCAAACCATTCAAGGTTTCTTGTTGTTTCAGACCCTCTGTTTTGAACTTTAAGCATATATGTGATAACATCTGGTCTTGTATGATTGGTGGGAGTTGGTTTCTTGATGCAAACTCTGAAGCAGCTCTTACGGTATCTCTCTGTTGAATTCAAATAATCAGGTTGGTTATTACTTTACAACTGGATTAACTTGAAGTCGAAAGAAAGTGATTGAAAACTTACAAAGGTTCTAGTGCGGCTAGTCCAGTGAACCACTAGATTAGTCATATTTCCAATGAGGTAAGATGTGAATCCAAGGTTAAAGAGCATGAAAAACACATCAAACAACATTTCCCTAGGATTTTGAGGATGTAAGTCTCCATAACCCGTTGTTGTTAGTGTGGTAATTGACCAGTAAAGAGAAGTAACATATCTACTCCATATGCTTGTCTCTTTGAAATTTGGGTACACAGATCCAATCCATGTTTTTGATGGATCAGGATATCGATCTGCAATGAGGTAGTTGAAGCATCCAGCACAATGTATTGCAAAGAGAGTGACCTAATACGTTGTAAAGTTGTTATTCATCAAGTAGTAACATTTTTGTAAGCTGTTTTTGTGACTTACCGAAATGAGTTTCGTGCATCGTGTCCAGAAATAGTTGAAACGGATATCTTTCTCAAGCCTGAAGCAGAGAAAAAAATCAGAGATTGAGTTTTGTGTAAGTTATCTAAAACTTGAAAGAGAACGGTTTGGTTTGAAAATAAGAACCTTGCAAAGAGCGAGCTAACTCGTCTGAGACGCCAGAGTCTGAGCATACTAAGAACTCTGAATCCCATTTCACTTCCATTGTAATTAAAGAGAAGACTCAACGACTGGAACGGAGCTGTGGAACAGACATCAAAGGCGAACCAAGTAGAAAGGTACCTGATATAATGTTATATGTACAAAAACAAAACTCATAATGAAACTCTTTTTCCTTTTCAAAACGTCAAGTAAAAGTGTTTTATGTACTTTCGTCGTACCTTATAGCTATCTTCTTAGGATGATCGACTAGAAGATAAGAATGACTATCTAAATATGCAACGAAGAAAGTGAGAATGATATCAATGGCAAAGAAGCCATTGACAATGTTGTCTATGATGAAAAGTGCATCTTTCTCGTAAGTGATGAAAGCAAACTCAAAAGGACAAACCCAAGCTGAGTAAATCACAAGAATGATCAGCCACATCTCCCAAGCCCTGAACATTAAGCCATAACTCAAGTAAACAACAATATATATACAGAAGAAAGAACAAGACTTGTGAAGATATACGATATATACCTGAAACGTGGATCAAAAGGAGAGATGATGTGTTTACGAAGCTTAGTTGACTGGTTAATTCTTGCACCAAGAGATGGTAAGAGATCAGCAGAGAGGAAGCTACTATGTTTGAATGTGTTCATATTGTATTCTTCTACACAAAATCTCTTGAAGAAGTTTCTGGTGCAAGAGATTGACATCTTCATTTTGAGCTTTGTGTTGAACAAAGGTAGTTATAAATATATTGATGAAACTTGTGACAATTTTCACAAGCTAACGAACTTTATTTCTCTCTCTCACGTTGGTTTCTGACCTTTACTACACCAACTTGCTCTGACCCATTTCTTATCGTTTTCTAAAAAGAGAAAGAAAAATGATTTATTTAATATGTTTTGCAGGGGGAGGTTTTAACTGCTTTGCACAAACTCAGTGCACCATTAATGCTGCAAAAACCCACAAGAAGGTTTTTACAGAAGAAATGATTAAGAAGGTGAAAGGAGGAAGAAACAGAGTAGTGTTGGTAAGTAGGAGGAAGAAATTTAGATGTATTTAAGTGGCAGACACTAAGATTTTACAGCAGCGATACTCAGAGTTTCTACTTTTGACAGATTTGGAATTATGGGGAGAGGAAGAAGAAGGACGCAATCTCTAGTAATGGAGTTTCTAGTCGATTAGATTGTGAGTGACTATGGTGGGATTTCCATTTACTTGACATTTGAGGCTCTTATATATACAAATACATGAATGCGTGTGTGATTAATGGAAAATCATGTGTTTTTATAAGAGGAATCATGAAATGGACCAGGGAAGGTATCAAAGAAAAGATTGTAAGAATAGAATTTTGAAGGGCCAAAAAGAGATAAAGAAGATAAGTAAATTCTAGTATTCGTTAAGTATCCAACAAAATACTTTACGATATGCAATATCAATACACATTTTGTATTCAATTCTCTTTGGTAAACACAAGACTTATTAAACTACAATTCGTAGATTCTTACGTGGACAGCTCATAAGTAATGATGACACGTGGACCAGTACAGTTTCCACATTAGTTGTTTTCTTGCTTTTGATCCAAGTTAGTGTTTTTAATAATAATTATTAATATTCTTGTGTCTCGACTCTCGAGTTATGTTTCATGTTTTTGTTTTCTACTTGGAAAACTCTTACAGCATCAAGTTTCTTAAATTAAAATATTATTATTTTTTATTTTAATTTATTTTTTATTTAAATTTTAAATTAAAAAAATGTAGTGTCCAATAGAAAATTGGCACATGACAAGAACCCATCTCTTAAAATTCTTATTTAACAACCCATTTCCCCTAAGTTTCTTAAAACTAATATTATTTTAATTATTTTATAATATTTTAAGTTTAAAAATCTTTCTAAAAACTCCTCAATGAAGTGGTCACACCACTTCCTTTACACCAGAGATTATATCCCATATTAAAAGTTAAATAATAATTTTCAATAATATATATAAAATATAGATTTTTTATTTATTATCAATTAATTTCAAATTAGAAACCCGTATTCTAATAATTTATTCTTCTAACTATACTTAACGCGTAAACATCTAATCCAAAGAATTGACACCAAAAATATATAATCGGAAAAATCTGACACGACATAAAAAATATACAAATTAGAAAGTAAAAGCAGACAATAACTTCTGTCTCTCACTAGATTACATATTGGAAACAGACTGAACTAGCAACAATTCACTCGTGTATTTCTGTGATATTGTTTTCTCAATCAAGGATTTTTTTTGTTTTTGTTTTTCTGTTTGCTAATACCCCATTATGTTCAATGTTAATAAAACCAGCAAAAGAAAGCTCTCTTTTATCAGAAAAAGTTAAAATAAATAAATCATCATTTAATGTGTTAACTGCTGGCTATTAATATTCGAATTAACCATTCAGTGTAATTATAAGAGTATGCTTAATGTTGCACACATGCAAATATAATGTTGGGTCCAAATTCACTATTTTTCTTGTCGTTATTCTTTAAAGAGGAAACACAGTTTCGGACTCAGAACCATGTTACATGACAAGGCATTTGATGAAGTTTTCTAGCGACACCCAGTGTGTTTCTTTTGTTTGAAACTCTTCACCAATGTTGTATTATAATATTCAAGATTAATATTATATTTGGCTTAATTGGTTGTCGTTACTGGACAACAGATCTTCTTGGGTGTTCAATGTAATCAATCATTTTTAAAATCCGTTGAGTATTCATTTAACTTTGCCTATTTGCTATATTTGTCTTATCATCATAAATCGTTGTAATCATAAATAGAGTTATGTCGCACCCACATATGGGGCTTTTCTGTTTGTTTGTCAATTCAAAATGCCGAAATTTCTGAATAACTCTTATACGAGGAATTAGAAGTAAGAGTAAATCTTGAATAAACTCTGGAGTGTGCAAAAGTTTAGATAGGGTTGGAAGGCTGGCTAAACGTCTAGATCTTTTATTATTTTTTGGACTTCCAAACAGTTTATCTCAAATTCTACCTCTAAAATCTGCAAAGAAATTAGAAAAATTATTTCCCACAAAAATACTTCGAATTCAGCATGGAACGAGGATAAGCTTAGTCTTAAACTTCGGCCCCCAAACACCCACATATAGTTTTAGCGATGGAACATATCGGGTTTAACTAATCCTCTTAATTAATTTGTTTTCTTGATTCATCACATGTCAAAATTAAGTTACACTCTCTAGTTAAGGAGTGGGTCGGTCCGGCTACTGCATGCACTGTCTGCATTTTACAATTTATGTCACGTGCGTTTTATAAGATTGGCTTATACAATTTTTTTCTCTCTCCTTCAACCTTTTTCATAACTATAATAAACTTGAATGCACAATCAATATACTATCAATGTATTACTTTTATCAAAATATCGCAAATAAAAATATAATTAAATCTTTGAAATGAATACGAATACAAAAGCTGGCTGGCTCCTTACAATTATATAGACTTGGTAGACTGCAATTTCTGATACTATAATAATGAAAATCCTCAGTTTCAAAATAAATAAATAATAATAATAATAATAATAATGATGAAAATCCTTCGTTATACAAACAAGCCTAAACTTGTTAGAAAATGAATAATATAAAATGTTACCGATTTATATTTGCGGACTTGAACCTTCGGTATATATGTGTTACTTCATGATGTAACTTACCCTTGGACTTACCAACAATAAGAGAAGTAATTTATGTTCTCTTACATCTCTCTTTTTTTTAATACAAATAAAATAACTATACATATCTAGGTTATATTTTATTATGTCCGAGTTGCTTTGCTCTAATACCAAAAAAGTGCAATTTAATTTATGTCAAATTTATTTTATACTATTTTATAATGAAAGAGATTTCTCTATATCTTACAGAAACTTGTTAAGTTTCAGAGATATCCGAAAAAATGGTTAGAGACTATGAATAAGAATGACATTGAATATCTTTGCATTACATGAGTCATTCCGGAGAAAAAATATATATTGGAAAAACTGTAAGCTTTATCCACCGGAATATATTCCACAAAAATATGTGGCTGAATCATATATTAATATAAACCAGTAGTTTACATGTACGTTCGAAATTTGGCATGAACGTTTGGACATCCTGATTCAGTCATGATGAAAAACAATTGTGGAAAATTCAAATGGCTATCTGTTGATAAATCATAAAAAATTTCAAACAGGAGAATTTCCATGTAATATTATTCTCTTGGAAAACTAATAACTCAGTCTTCACCAGCTAAAGTTGGGAATGAATCTCTTGTATTTTATATAGAATACATGGAGATATATGTGAGCATATCCACCCACAATGCGGGCCACTTAAATACTTTATGGTATTAATTGACACATCTAGTAGATAGTCACATATGTGTTTATTGCGCAAATAATATATAGCTTGCAAAATTTACTGCCCAAAAAATTAGGTTGAAAGCACAATTTCCTAATTATACAATAAAGAAAATAAGGCTTGATAATGTTGGTGGATTCACTTCAAAAGCTTTCAATGACTATTGTATGTCATTAGAAATTGATATTGAACATCTAGTCCCATATGGTCACGTACAAAATGATATGGTTGAGTCTTTTATTAAACGGTTGCAAATTATTGAGAATAAAGCTCCCAATTTCTATATGGTGTCATGCAATCTTGCATGCAACGACACAAATTCAAATATAACAAGTGCATATCATAAATACTCCCCACTATAATTAGCATTTGGTTTGAAGCCAGATTTATCTCATCTCTGTGTTTTTGGGTGTGCAGTTTATGTCCCTATATCTTCACCTCAAAAAACAAAAAGGGACCTCAAAAGAGATTGAGAATATATATTGTGTATACATCATCGAATATAATTCGATATCTTGTTCACAACATGTTTTACCGATTGCCATTTTAATAAAGCTGAATTTTCAACATTAGGAGAAAAAAATTAAAGAAATTCCAAAATATATTACATGGTGTATATCGTCGTGATTACACTTAAACCCCCTATAAAAAACGTGAATTAGAAATTCAGAAAGTTGTACATATATGGCAAATGAATTACCAGATGTGTTCATCGATGCAAAAAAGGTGAAAATCATTTATACCCGCCAGAGATGTTCCATCAAGAGTTAATGTTCGAGAAACTGATGGAGAAGTAGCAAATGAACCTAGAGTTCAACTCAAAAGTGAGAGAAAAATGGCCATGAAAACTAAAATAATCTCCCTCAATGAAATGTTTCAGGATCTATTGTCACAACACTAGAACATGTAAATACCGTTCGGTAAAAAATGGGTTTTGGTTCTAGAAAAGAAATGAGAAATTGAGGTAACAAGATATAAATACTGACTTGTTGGCCAAGAATTTTCTCAAATACCAGGAATTGATAATAATAAAAAAATACATTCCCCGGTTATGGATGCAATTACCTTCAGATTTTTGATGACATTTGCGGCATCGAAAAAAAATCTAAAAGCTAATGAATGATGTGACAAAATAGATATATATATATATATATATATATATATGGATCACTGGATAATAATATACACATGAATATGCGAGAAGGATTGAAAATGCATGAAGCATTGGGCTTAAAAATTTAAAGAAATATATTATCAAATTATAATGATTACTTTACGGAATAAAGCAATCCAAACATATGTGGTATAATCACTTAAGCGAATATTTATTTATTGAGACTCCAAATATATACTTTCAGAATATATTGTACTTTGTCTGATCAACTGAGAATGTAAATTCCAAAGAAAATAAATAAATCTGAAAAAGATTGATATTTGATAATATCATCAAAATTTCTCCGGTTACGCATCATGCAATTGTATCATAGTTTGTGATAAGAAACAAATCTTGAAGATTTCATTTGTGATATGATTGCCTTAGACACTCATGCATCACCAAAGAACTTACATGGTCATTATTGAAAATCTATATGATTAAAAATGGCATTTATTATATGTTTTCTTGGAAAATAAATGTCATATGCAACCAAAATTTGATAAAGAATCACCAAAGTCCTTTGAATAAAGTCAAAGTGATATTATGGATTTATATATCCACCATCTGGACTATACTGCAGATGATCGCATGTTTACAAGATTTCTAACTCGTATAATCAAGAGATAAGTTATCTTATCATCTCATTTAAAGCGTTTGATAAGACGACATTTGTGAATTCATATCCCAAACATTCAATGATGATTAAGTGGTGTTGGGAATTAACGTTGAACATTATATAGCTCAAAAAATAGTTTGGTTAAAAGGCATAATATATCCAAAATAGCAAAAAGCATTTTGGAAAAACATAGGATGTCTAATTTTTCAGAATTCAAGAGGGAGTTTATGTTGTTGTACTCTTTTTCTCTTCTTTTGGATCATTTTCAAAGGACTTTTCCAAAAAAGCTTTCTAACGAGGCGACACAAGAAAACAAGAGGCATTGAAAGATTGTGTCCATAAAATTAAAACACGCCATTGACAAGCTGTGTAAAACGCAATCCTCATAATCCAAGAGCGAGTTTGCATAGTTGTACTCTGTTTTCCCTTCCTATGTTTTTTTTCCACCGTATTTTCCAAGAAAGTTTTTAACGAGACAATAAAGGAAAATTAATATATTGGAATATGATAATCTAATAAATACGTCAATTAATACCATAAAATATGGCTAAGATCAGTGACACAACATATACAAAAAGCAAGTGGAATACTCATAAATAAAGAGTCAACAAAATTATTTGAAGACAATCCTACCTATGTCACTCAACTTAAAGAAGGTTATATCAAGAGTGACCGAACAAAGCATATTTCCCTAAGATTTTTCTTCTACACACGAAAACTCGAGAATAATCAGGAAGTGGATATCCAATATGTTTGTTCAACGAACAATGCAGCTGATCTATTAGAAAGATCTTCCCACTACTACATTTAAAAAACATGTTCACAACATTAGGATGCGTCAATTATGAAACTTATGAAGAGCAAATTATATCTATTATTCTCAAAGAAAAATGATGTTACTATACTTTTTTCCCTCATCATAATTTTTATTTTACTAGATTTTTTTATTATAATGTTTTAAATAAAAAATGCAAGAAAGATTAAAAAATGGATAATTATCTATTAAATACAATATTAAATATTATCGATTTACTTTTGCCGACTTAACCCTCCTATATACGTACGTTACTTCATTATGTAACTTACTTTTAGACTTACCAACAATAAGAGAAAAGTTCTCTTGCATCTCTCTCTTCCTTCTTTAACAAATATAATAACATATATATATATATATTATATTTCCATAACAAAAGTCAACTAGAGTTTATGGCCATAAACCTAAATTATCATCCATTTATTCTTTATTCAGCCATAAATTCACTGGAATAAAATTATATATATATATATATCTTATAACTGTTTATATATTATATTATTATAATATTATTTTTTATAGGAAAGGTTAGTAAAAGAGAAGTAGAGAGACGTGAAGAGTCTAGAGAGAATTGTGATGTTTCCAAACACTTAAGACTCGCCAAAACGTACGTAGATGGCTCATTAAACTTGTCCTGATTTAGTTTGCCACTTAATAATAAATTTGAATCTATTATGTTTTAATATTTAAGTTATAGATTTATGTTTTAGTTGAAATATTTAAATTATAGATTTGAACCCTATGCTTTCTACTATTTCTTTTGACAATTTTGATTGTAAGGCTTGTGTCATCAAAAAAATAAGTTTTGTGGATTTTACTGTTAAGAGAAAAATTCAAACCCAAATCCATGAAATATTTTACACACATTAATATTATTAGACTAATTTTTGCCTCCTAGACCGGCTACCAATGCCACTGTTGCAGCTAGGAATGCTTGGGATAAGCATTCAATGATGTGATAGATGTGCAATGCTTGATGCTTGCGACCACGATCTCGGAACTGCAGGTGCCGTACGAGAATGTGGTGTCGCCAATCGAGATCGTGACTGGCCTTAAGGGAATGTTTCAGGAACATGCACGATATGAGATATACCAAACGGTGAAATCTATCATCGAATGCAGACTATCGAAGGATGGTTCGGTGAGTAGTCATGTCATGAAAATGATGGGTTATATTGATAATCTGATTAAACTAGATTGTCCCCTTAGCCAAGATTTGGCTACAGACATCATACTTAAGTCGTTGTCGTCTTGTTATCATCAGTTCGTATTGAACTATAATATGAACAACATGTCGAAGACGTTGACTGAGCTGCATGGAATGCTTATGACAGCAGAGCCGAATGTCAAGAAGGGCGCCCCGCCTGTACTC
>JAKUCM010009414.1:0-23585 GCA_023374145.1 Lepidium sativum | reverse complement strand
AAAGAGAGAGATTTTGTTTTTTTATCAACAAGTAACTATTGCACTGATAACGTTAAAGTTTGTTTAAAAACCCAAAAAAAAACATTTATCAGCAAAAAAAAACTTTAAAATATATCAAAGATTATTTTCAATTCTATATAATACTAGAGTAAGAATCAACCTCATGGTCCAAAGATCTTGGATGGAAAATGCAAAAGAAAATCCATTTTGGATAAAAAAAGCGACTGCAAAAGAAAAAAGAAAGAACATGTTTACTTGTATGAGACATAACTTGAGAATGAGATATAATTCGCAGTGTAAGGAGCTAATGTGTAATGCAAGGTTACTGACATGTCAAGGTAATGAGATCTGGTAATGAGAGAATATGTTAGACGGTTTGAAGATGGTGAATTCCATTATCATTATCTCAGTAATAGAATCCAGAATGAGTTGATAAAACGGATAGCTAATCAAGTCAATGACATGATCATAAAAAAGATTCAAGGGGAAAAATATTTTTTTTGTTATTGTTGATTGCACTCATGATATTAGTCATCATGAACAAATGACACTTATCCTTCGATTTGTTGATGTTTCACCACGTTCGGCTAAGATAGACAAATTTTTTCTTACATTTTTGAAAGTTGATGATATATCCGGTGAAGAGCTTTTTAGTGAGATTCAGAAGGTGTTGGTTGCTCTGAATTTAACTATTGATGATGTGAGAGGACAAGGATATGATAATGGATCCAATATGAAGGGAAAACGTACAAAAGAGCCTAGAGTGATGCTGAGTGATGATCCAAAAGCCCAACGTGATGATCCAAAAGGCCAAAGTGATGCTGAGTGTTTTGCGACAAGTGAAACACATGATTGAAAATTATGAATTTTTACTCTCTATGATGATTTGATACAAAGTTCTCTTTGCAGTCAACACTGTAAGCAAGAGTTTGCAGTCAGAAAACATGAACATTAAAGTTGCATTTTCCCAGTTAGAAGGACTTGTTTCTTTCTTCTAAAATTATAGAGATAGTGGTTTTGAGAGTGCAAAAACAGATGCTAAAGTAATTGCAGAGTCTATGGAAACTGAAGCCATATTTTCAACGAAGGAAAAACGTGTTATCGAAAGAAAAAGAAAAATTGGTGAAGAATCAGAGATAATTGATCAAACTATGAACTTATCTCCAGAAGGAGCTTTAGAATAAATTATTTCAACCAAATCATGGATCAAGCTCTCTATTCTCTTAAGACAAGGTTTGAGCAATTTCAAAAGTGCGAACAAACCTTTGGTTTCCTATTTGATTTAGAGAAACTGAAGTCAGCTAGTGAAGATAACTTGAAGATATCTTGTACCAATCTTGAAGTATTTTTAAAACATGGAAATCATTCAGATGTTATAGGAGATGAGTTGTATTTTCAACTAACAGTTCTCAAAGATGTTTTGCCAGAGGAATGCAAGAAACTCGTTGAAGTGTTGAACTACTTGAAAGGAATGGAAGATTTTTATCCAAACTCATGGATTGCTTATCGAATTTTGTTGACGATTCCAGTTTCAGTTGCTTCAGCTGAAAGAAGATTTTCAAAACTAAAGTTGATAAAGTCTTATTTGTGATCAACTATGTCACAAGAAATACTAAATGATTTAGCAATCATATCTATAGAAAGAGACCATGGAGGTTAATCTCAATTTACCTTCTGCTACTATCTCTCAATGTGTAACTCTCAAGTTGAATGACAAAATCTTTCTTATCTGGAAGCTGCAGTTTGAGCAGTTCTTGTTAAGTCATATGTTGCTCGGCTTTGTCACTGGAGACACACCTCGACTACCTCCAACCATTACCGTTCACAGTGGAGATCAGATGGCTGAAACGGCTAATACAGAATACACTAAGTGGATTCGCTCAGATCAATTGGTTATGGCGTGGTTGTTTGGTTCACTGACTGAGAATGCTCTATGTGTAGTGTATGGACTCAGATCCTCTCAAATAGTTTGGGCTGCTCTTGCCAAAAAATACAATAGAGTTTCAGCCACAAGATGTTTGGATCTGCAAAGAAGGCTTCACACAACAACCAAAGGGAACAAAAACATGTCTGACTATCTGTCTGAAATGAAATCACGGTGTGATCAGCTAGACTCTATAGGATCTCCAATAACCGAGCAAGAAAAGATTTGTGGGGTTTAAAATGGATTGGGAAAAAAATATGAATCAATTTGTACTGTTATTGAAAACTCCAAGCTTATGAAGCTGCCTCTCAAATAACTCCTCATAAAGCCTTCTATTCAAGTCGTGAAGGTGATACTTACAGAGACAACTACATGGATAACTATAGAGGATGAGGACAATCTTATGGAGGATAAAAAGGCAGAGGAAACTACTCCACTCAAGGGAGAGGATTCACTCAACAAATCAGTCAAAAGGAAAGACAAGGAACATGGAGACCAATGTGTCAAATATGTGGCAAATATGGTCATATAGCTTATAATTGCTTCAAAAGATTTAATTCATTCATTTCAACCGGAAGAACAAGCTGAAGCTATGGCTGCTTTTCGAATGCCAGAGCATGAGCCACACACTGGAAGATAATGGTTTCCTGACATTGGAGCATCTTATCATGTCACAAACTCTGCTCAGAATCTGCAAACAGCTCAGCTATACGAAGGCACAAACTCTGTCATGGTAGGAAATAGCGACTTCCTTCCTATTACTGATATAGGTTATGTTGCACTTCCTTCAACTTCAGGTACTCTTCCCCTCTTAGATGTTCTTGTGTGTCCTGAAATTGCTAAATCTTTGGTGTGAGTCTCAAAGATTACAAATGATTATCCTTGTTCCTTCACATTTGATTCTGATTGTGTCTATGTTAAGGACAAGCAAACCAACAAACTTCTCAGCCAGGGAAACAAGGTTAATGGATTATATCGATTAAAGAATCCCTGTTTCATAACCTTTTACTCATCTCGTCAACAAGCTACTACTGACTCAATATGGCATCTACAATTGGGTCATCCTCACCATCAAGTTCTTCAATATCTTGTTTCTATTAAAGTTATTTATATTAGGCAAATCAACTAGAATTTCTTTTGTTAAATCTGATTATCATGCTACTCGAGTTCTTGAACAGATTCTCTGTGACGTTTGGGGTCCTTCCCCTATAATATCTGAACAAAGTTTTTGATTCTATGTTATTTTTATCGATAATTTCTCACGATATTGCTGGTTTTATCCACTTCGAATGAAGTCTGAGGTCTTTTCTGTTTTCCAAACTTTTAACAACCTTGTTGAAAATCAATTTAACACTAAGATTAGTATTTTCCAAAGTGACGGTGGAGGTGAATTTGTGAACAAACATATGCTTACACTATTTGCAAATTGCGGTATTAAACATTATATATCATGTCCACACACCCCTCAGCAAAATGGAAATGCTAAGAGGAAACACCGACATGTGACAGAACTTGGTATGTCCATGCTTTTTCAGGGAGATCTTTCGCACTCTTTGTGGGTTGAAGCTTTCTTTACAGCGAACTTCGTCAGTAATGTTCTTCCCACGTCCACAAATTCTCAATTTCTTAGCCCCTTTGAAGCTCTTCATGGCACTTCTCCAACATACTCAACTCTGAGAGTTTTTGGTTGTGCTTGTTACCCTTACTTGCGGCCATATCAACACAACAAGATTGATCCCAATTCCCTCCTCTGCGTTTTTGTTAGTTACAATGAGAAGTATAAGGGCTATTGATGTCTGCATCCTCCTACTGGACGAGTCTACATTAGTGGACACGTTCTTTTTGATGAAACTAGGTTTCCCTTTAAAGACATTTACCAAGACTTTAGGGCTGAAACCAACACTACTCTACTCAAAGCCTTGGAGACAGCAAGTCCTATCGTTCACATACATACCACACCTGCTTTGTTCGACCTTCCTTTTCAAGTATGTCTCCCTCTCCTGGTACTCACCTCTCCACTTCTTCAGCTTCTCCGTCTGCCTCTACATCTGCTCCTGCAACATTGACAGACACTGTCACTAGTTCTCTCTCTGCAACACCTCATGATCATATGATGTTCCTGATATTTTGTCGGTTTTGAGCTCATTATTACAGTTATATTTGGGAAAATTTTCTATGTTTCATTGAGATTTCAGGTCAAAAACGTTCAGAGTTGGAATCATGTTTGAAGGTGGACTTTGGAGAGGTTGGAAGCATTTTCCGGCATTCTCCACGAAAGGAAGGACCGATCGATCAATGATCTGAAAGGATTATGCGCACGATCCGAAGAAAGACTTGATTTTGGAGAAGATCGAAGCATCATTCCCCAAGATCGATCAATCCGCCCATGATCGATCGATCAAGACCTTTCGGAGAAACCTAATTTTGCGATTTTCAGCTCTTGTTTTGGACCCTATAAATACCCTTTTTCCTATTTTTATTACAGCCGTTTTTTTTGATATTAGAGAACGAAATTTTACTGAGTTTGAAGAGTTTGTAAGCTAGGAAGAAGATCTCTTCATACTTGAGAATAATTTCTGAATCCTCTTTATTCTTTCTTTATGCAATTTCAATTTCAGTTCATCATGACTTACCAACTTTGTTAATCTATGTCTGAGTAGATCTTAGATTGGATCTAGGGATTCTAGGGTTTTAGAATTCACTATAGGGGAATAAATAGGATTGATTAGTAGATAATTCTCCTTCTAATACTCGAATCTAATGCATAGATTAGCTTGATCACCTAGTCAATGATTTTAGGTTGTTAACTTTCCAGAAGATTGTTAAGAACTAGAACTAGATTAGAAGAGCAATTTCTTCACTACCAACGAGAGTTGATGCTAGGTTGGATGGTGAGTAATTGAACCCAAACGATAAAGCCTGTTCGTAATCTGAAACCAACTAGAGTTAGGACCTTTAGGTTATCGATAGAGGGGTAGATTCAACGAGAGTTGGTTTATCTTTACTTATGTTCAAACCGAGAATATAATTCCTGAATAGTTTCCCTGACAAGAATTCTAATTCCTAAATGAATACCCGACATCCGATTGCTTTAATTATTTGATTTCATTCACATCTAAGTTGTTAGAATTTACTTCCTTCATTCGATTGATATAGCTTGCAATTCAATAGAAATTGAGAGTGTAACTTGGTTCTTCGTGGATTCGATCCCTAAATACTATTTTGTTTGTTGTGCACTTGCAGTATGATATAGGGTTTAAACTCGTTGCATCAAGTTTTTGGCGCCGTTGCCGGGGAACCAATAGTTGCCTTTCGATTTTCTGTTCACAGTTTCAAGTCTATATTGTTACTTATGATTTTCTTTTTGTTTGTGATTGTTCTTTTCCAGGTGTATGACCAGAAGTCAAGGGTCAGAACAATATGAGACATGGACACTCCAGGAAATATGAATCCTCCAGGAAATCAAGCGCATGATCCGCAGGAAATGGCCACAATGGTACAATAGTTGGCTGAGATTAGGAGAGTACGGGAGCCTACTCAACGCAGAGCAATATGAGACATGGATACTCCACATACTTACTATCGAAATCGCTCAGCTATCCGACCTCCTGCTATTAAGAGGAATGATTATGAAATCAAACCTCAGCTCATTGGGTTAGTCAACCAGTATGTCTTCAATGGACTTCCAGGGGCCTATGGACCACATAGAGAACTTCGAGGACATATGCGGGACCACTAGCTCTAATGGTGTACCTCTTGATTATGTGAAGTGTAAGCTTTTCCATCACTCACTCTCTGATAGAGCCTCTAGGTGGTTATGTTCACTACCTCCAGGATCACTCACCACATGGGCTCAGGTTCGAGCAGCATTTCTCGACCAATTCTACACGAAGTCCAAGATTGTAGCTCTAAGGATCAAGATTTCATCGTTTCAGCAACGATCTGGGGAATCTTTGAACGAAGCATGGGAACATTTCAAGGAATACCAGCGAGACTGTCCGCACCATGGGTACTCGGATGAACAACTCCTCAAATCCTTCTATAGCAGGATCGAGTGGGAGTATAAAAACTCTCTGAATGCTGCCAACAATGGGGATTTCATGACCAACACTAGGGATGAAGCTTTCACTCTGATCGACAACCTAGCTGCAAGTTCTGGTAGTCATTGTCCGGAGTATGATCGGGGTAGGAAGGTAAACAGTGTGGAAAGTGAAAGGATCGATGATATTGCTGAGAAGTTAGATATGCTGATCCGAGCGAATCAGGGTAGTCATAGGAGTGTGAATCAGGTTGAGGACTGTAAAGAAGTAGTTCAGGTTCAAGATGCTGCGGCTAGTTCTGAAGATCAGAGGGAGGTCGACTATGTCAACTGGCAGAACATGGAACAAAACCCTAATTCAACAGCTCGCTGTTGAGCAGCAGAAGACTACTAGGAAGCTTAATGCTAAGATGGATAACATCTACAGTGACCTGAATGAGAAGTTTGAGTCAGTTTCTATGCACCTCAAGAAGCTGGAAACACAAGTTGCTCAGACTGCGGAAGCTATCAGACGCCCCCAAGGAGGTTTACATGGGAAAGTTGAGAAAAATCCCAGAGAATCTTGCAATGTGGTGAAATCTGAAGCAAGGATTTCGGTTATGAGAAAGCACGATCCTCAAGCTCCATACCCTAAAGAGCTTGAGCAGGTAGAGGATCAGGGAGAGTTTACGATACTGTACCGGGTTGGACAGCTGGTTTTCAGTAATGCTCTATGCGATTCTAGAGCTAGTGTTAATGTTATCTCCTTGGAGACTATGAAGAAACTTAATATTGAGCTGATGCAGGAACATAACTCCTCTATTTCTTTTGGAGATGCATTTTCCAAGGTCCCTAAAGGAAGACTTGTTGACTTCAGTCTCCTGGTCGGGAATTGCAAGATCCCTGCAGACTTTACGGTTATAGAGATAGCAAGAGAAGGAGCTGTTTTGATCTTGTTGGGAAGGCCGTTCCTCAACACTGCTAGCGCCAAATTAGACTTTCTGAGTCAGAGAGTCGTGTTGCAGAACGTTGATAAGGACGTTTCATACCCCATTCGAGCTTCTTCGAGTCGTTTATGTGGTATGATTCAAGATGGTGAAGAAGATAGTGACTGGGACGAGCTGTATGAGTTGTTTCGTGAACACGAGAGGGACTCGGCTGAACATCAAGACACTTGTGTCCTTTATCGTCTTGACAAATTCTGCAATAATGATGTTAATGGTCTTGTCATAAAGATTTTTGCAGGCAGCCCTGGTATTGATGCTGGTGGAATTTATACGGTCAAGGAAATATGCCGCGATGGAACTGTTGCATTGCAGATGAACAGTTGAAAAGGTTCATCATTGAGGAGATAAGTGCCCAAGGAGTGAGCAACCCTGACTCAAGCACCTCCGCCATCTGAATGGCGTCCGAGTAAAAGAGCGCTGAATGGGAGGCAACCCACTGTTAGGTAAAAGTCCAATTTATGCACAATATCTGACGTACAGGTACAGAGGAGCCCTCTACACTATCACAATTCAGGAGCTGTACCATATCTACGACTTTGACGAGTATGCAGTTGGGCATAAACGGTCAAAGAACTCGCCTCCAAAGAACGAGCTGTGGTATGTGTTGTCATGTGAGGGGTATCAGGGTAAGGCCTCGTAGCTCACTCACATCAGGAATCCGGCAATTAGGATAGTCGCCAAGCACATTGGGTCAACGATTCTGGCAAAGAAGGAGTCAGGCAGTGTGACAAAATCTCAGCCGGAGTTTTTGCACGATGCTATCTTTCCTATTCTTGCTGCGGGACCGCCTTCGAACACCAACTGGGACTACCTTTTTGCCAATGAGCTGATCAGGCGTAGATACAGAGGTTACCTGAGGAAGGGAGTGGTTGAGCCAATCGGTAGTCTCCTGACTCCGATCTTCATGCACAATGTGTTAGACCTCGAGCAGACAGAGGTTATTCAGAGGATCGAGTTAGTCGATACGGCAGCCCTAGCGCGATTTGGGTACCTTCTGGAGAAGAAGCAGTGGACGTTTTTTGATGATACAGCTCAGATGATGTACATCACCCTCCTAGTTCCCCACCTCACTTCAGTAAGCTGCAGAGAGAACGTGGAGTTCAGACCTGACTTGTCGCATCCCGAGATCTCCGGTAAACTCAAGGAGAAGGAGACCGCACCGCGAGGTTGATCTAGGTGAGCTAGAGCTTCTACATCCACTCAGTTTGTACCTCCAGCATTCGCCGCTCCACCTTCTGGCTTTTTACTTCCCGAGTTTCCTGAGGAGGAACTCGGATTGCCTCACTACTCGCTGGACTTCACATATCGGCAGTTCAGAGTGTGGCAGGTTGAGAACGAAAATAGGATGGGGTCGATTCAGCGGACCATCCGGAACGCATTGAGGAGGATCCCAACTGCCTTTTGTATGAGTGCACCTGACGCCGATCGTGACGAGCATGCTACCGCACCTACCCGTCGACCGGACGTTGCTGGACATCAGTCTGACGATGATGAGGATGATAAGACAATGGATCACCGTCTTTCTCGCCGCCGGAGAGCACTAGACGCCGGCCACAGCGACAGCCCCAAGTAGCTTTTTAGCTAATTCCTACTTCTATTTCACTTTATTTTTATTACATTTAAGACTATTTCTTTTGTTCACTTTTATTTCTTATGTGTGTTTATATGTCATCCCTTTGGCTTGTTTTTACACCGCGACTGTGTAAAATAAGTCTGGGGGAGAACACTTATTGACTAACTCATTTTTCTATTTTGTTTCTTTTCATTGTAGGATTTTCAGACTATTTCCCTCTTTTATTTCTGTATTTTCTGACATCAGATCATTTGATTTTCTATTTCCTTAGCATTATATCCTAAACTTAGTATCACTTGTTTTGCATTTGTCAAGAATCGATTAGACTATTGGAAAACCTAGAGACAAAGCAACACTCAGTTTCAGAGCACACTCATCTCAACTTTCAGGAGATTTCATGCTGATTTCACACCTAAACTGACTTAATCCTCTCGTCAAGGGAATTGGTCATACATCAGGTTTGTTCCTTCTCTTTACTCAGTGAAAGATGTTCCTTGTAAGTTTGGTTCTGTATCTCTCTTCACCATGTTCAAGCATTTTGAGCCAAAAATTCTGATAGTCGATATAAATCTTTACATTAAGTTAGCCTAGGGTAAAAGTTTTCCAATGACGCTGCAAATTTTTAGAGTGAATTAGATGTCTCTAAGGATACATCCAGTGACGTGACCTTTTTCACTTTAATGATTAGCTTACTGAAGGAAAACTCCAATGAAGCAAGTTATTGATAAGAATTGGTCTTATGAAAAGAGAGAGATGGAATCAAACTGAAGGTAGTCTAGAGAGTAGAAGTAGGAACTCTAAGCCTTTTGATCGATATTCCCTCGAATGAGACCACACTTAGATTTATTAGGGAGTCATTATGTGAGCTCTAATTGTTTGTTTTGAGTTGTGACGCGAGATTGTTGTGTTTGCTAAGTCTGGGGAAAGTGCAAGGTGGTCTCGATTTTGATGAGTCGTATTCTTGTGATCACTTTGGGCTTGATGTGCAGAATCTCGAAAGAATCATTTGTCTGATGAGACGTGATTTTCTACGGTCTTTCTTTTTTTGCTTGAGGACAAGCAAGAAGCTAAGTCTGGGGGAATTGATGTTCCTCATATTTTGTCGGTTTTGAGTTCATTATTACAGTTATATTTGTGAATTTTTTCTATGTTTCATTGAGATTTCAGGTCAAAAACGTTCAGAGTTGGAATCATGTTTGAAGGAGGACTTTGGAGAAGTTTGAAACATTTTCCGGCATTCTCCACGAAAGGAAGGACCGATCGATCTATCAAGGATCGATCGATCAATGATCTGAAATGACTATGTGCACGATCCAAAGAACGACTTGGTTTTGGAGAAGATCGATGCATCATTCCCCAAATTTCACGATTTTCAGCTCTTGTTTTGGATCCTATAAATACTCTTTTTCCTATTTTTATTAGAGCCGTCTTTTTGATATTGGAGAACAAAATTTTACAGAGTTTGAAGAGTTTGGACGCTAGGAAGAAGATCTCTTCATACTTGAGTTTGTAAATTTTTGACTGCACTCCTATGCCTACACCTCTGCCAATACAACTATCTAAAACAATCACATCTAGACACATTATTTGAAGACCCTACTTACTTTCGCAGTCTCGCTGGCAAGCTTCAATATCTCACCCTAACTAGACCTGACATTCAAAACGCGGTGAATTTTGTCTGCCAAAAAATGCACAAGCCTTCTGTTTCTGACTTCAATTTGCTAAAACGAGTTCTACGATATCTCAAGGGAACATTTACAATGGGTTTACATTTTGTCTCGAATACCGATTCCACTCTACGCACCTACAACGATAGTGATTGGGCTGGATGTTCCGATACTCCTCGCTCCACTGGCGGATTTTATACTTTCCTTGGTTCCAACATCATCAGCTGGTCTGCAAAACATCAACCTACCGTCTCTCGTTCTTCGACGAAAAGCCGAATATCGGGCTCTCTCTGACATAGCTGTCGAGCTCTCTTGGATCTCTAATCTTCTCACTTCCATTAGTCGTCCTCTTTCTCGAAATCCAGAATTATACTGTGACAATCTCTCGGCTGTTCATGTCTCCGCTAATCCGGTACTTTGTAGTCATGACGAAGTGCTTCATACTAAGCACTTCGCCACTCATTTTCATTACGCTTGTGAGCAAATTACTCTTGGCTCTCTGATCTTCAAGCACATTCCTACTGCACTTCAACTGGCTGACATCTTCTCTAAGTATCTCATGAACCACAACTTCGTCGGTCTTCGATTCAAAAACGGTGTGGATGTTCCACCCACCTTGAGTTTGCAGGGGGTGTAAACAGGACTCAAGCCGAATGTCGATTGGCCCAACGAAAGACTCATGATCAATGTAAATTGGCCCAACGCAATCCCATCAAAGAGCTCCACACCAAGTCACCATCGATTATTAATGAGAAAACAGAGCAAAACTGCAACAAAAGTACAACCTCTGTCAAAGAACAATTCAAGAATCCAAAGGAAAAAGACCGACTCTACACCAATAACTACTCTTTACTCTCTAACCTAGACTCCAACGAATATCCAAACGGCTCTTTTGTACTCTGTCTTTTTCAATTTCAATCTTTACTCAATGTAATCACAAACCATCTTCAAGATCAAGCAATGAGAATATCTTTCTAAAAGAACCCTAACTTCATCTCTCTTATTTTGCTTTCACTATTAAGGCCCATGATTTCAAATCCATCAAGTCCAACAAGGAAGCTTCCCATATAATTTCCTTGTCTCCTCTGTAGAAAAAAACAATAAGACCTGACACCTTTCCTTTCTCACACAAATTTGGCTCCTTTGAGATTGAAACTTGCTAAGGATGAGTAACGTCTACCTCCAGCTCATCAATGCTTTATACTCTTTGTTTCTCTTTTTTTTTTCTCAAGTGAAATAAAAGCAATCTTTTGAAATCCGTTTTCTTTCTCAAAACTCTCTATTCTTGGTGACATTCACATGGTATTAGAGCCATTGATGGAAGTTCAAATCCGATACTTATTGTTACTATTTGACAATGTGTTACATTCAATCTTGATGACCTTATTTGAATCATGTAGTCACCTAATAACAAGCCCCCTTCATTACGTGGAAGGCAAACTTCCTCCCAAGAAATATTGGCTTTGTATTCACCATTTGGAGATCCTGACCAGAGACAAGCACCACATAACCGTTCAATTTCTTTTAGACAGCTAGCTGGGAGACAAAAAGATCAGCACCAGAAGTTAACCGTACTGACTACAACAAATTATATGAGTTGCAGGGTAACCCAAAATGACATTCTAGTCCAAATTTGGGACAATGGGACTATGATGACTGCATGAGATGATCAATCCTAGTGATCATTCTATAATCATGAAGACATTTCAACCTTCCCCATTAATGCCAGGCAATCATATTTGTTCTTATAGGGCCACCAAAATTTAATTTATAAAATCCGCTTATCATCTTGCTTTGACACTTAGTGAGTCTAGAAATTCAGTACCATTTTTTGTGGCGAGCTGCATCGAGAGCGATAACAACTGCCAAAAATCTGCAACACATGAATTTAGCTCATGGACTGAAATTCCTTCGTTGTTGCACACAAAGGGAATCAGCTGATCATCTATTCTTCAGTTGTCCATATGCTTTAGCCACTTGGCCCATCTCTGGAGTCTCAATGCATATCATCACAGGTTCAACTGTTCCCCTTGTCGCAAAATTACAATATATATTGACTTTAGCCGACATATGTACTTTGCTTGACTTACAACGATACTTGCCAATATGGATACTATGGTGAATATGGATACTATGGCGAATATGGAAAAGTCGAAATAGCTTATTCTTTGTCCGACTTGATATTTCACTGCAGGAAACGTTGCTGAGAGCAACAAAAGATACGCAAGAGTGGCTAACATCTATGGACAATAGTGATTGTATTCACTACATATTATATAGTTGAAACTCATAATTTTTCTCTTCTTTTATTTGAATAAATTAATTTAACAAATTCTCGTAATCATGATTTTAACTAATTTTATTTTTATATATATGATAGTGAAACATTCAATTTTTCTTGAAATAATTGATAAGTTAAATATTTCTTTTGCATATATAATTTTTTTCCATATCCTTTTAGATTTATTAATTTTTTAATCAATAATTAGTTCGACAAGATTTAATGTAAGTCTAAAATCTACGCAGCTAGATGTTAAAGTTATTACCTAGATCATCTTAGTTTTATTTTTTTTTTTTTGTTAAAACTAATCTATTATATTATATTTTTAATTACAATTTGCAATTTTTTTTATTTATTAAAATCTGAACAATAAACACTAATGACAAGAAGGGAGACTATAAGAGTATAAGCTCTATCTTTTTTTAAAAAATCGATTTTTTTTTGTTTAAAACAAAAGCTTTTGTTTCTCCAAAGAGGCACGGCTCTGATTATGGCATGGAAGAAATGTTTCACATCAATTCAATTCATATATCGATCTCGTAAGGCCAACACATGTGCTAATTTTTTGGCAAATACTATTACTTTAGATTCAGTAAATAGTTGGTTAATCTATCACTCTTGTCCACAAATCTTAGGAGAACGTATAAACTGAGTATATCAATGCAATAGAAATGTTTTGTCGGTAAAAAAAGAAAGAATAATGCGTTGTGTGATTTAAAAAAATTAGCCGTTATTATTACGTATCTAATTAATTAGATTATTAGCGTTTTGATTTTAAAAATGAGCTGCTTTTCTATAAAAAATTTTCCAACATTAAAAATGAGCTGTTATGACGATTATGTGATGTCTTTTTTTGTCTTTGTTTTTGTTGTTGTTGTTGTTTTAGTTTATTTATTTTTTTCTCAGTTTTCTGCTGATATTTAATTTAAAATTTTGTGGCATGACCATTTGTTTAATTTCTACAGTAAGTTATGATTGTTAGCTGGATTGTTTTATTAAAGTTGATATTAAATTATATTTTAATATATGTAAACAAAACAAACAATATAAAATAGCTGCTTTATGTGGACTTACCGCTTGCGATTAGTTTAAGAACCATTTGCAATATAATATACCTAAAATACAATTATATATCTAAAATTAATTAAAATATTTTATAAAGAATAGTAGTATTCATATGTATAATAGAACAAAGAAAATGAAAGAACTGAAAAAAGATAACAATCGATGATACAGGTTTGCACATGTAAATGTGTAAGTAGAACACTAAATATTAATAAAATACTAAAGTGATCGTGGAATTTATGGAAGAAATAATTAAATATGACTGCGTAACTGAGGAATGAAAATGTTGTGGAATTGAGGAATTTTCCGATTTCTCAGTTACTGCCCTAATATGTCTGAATTTTAATACACACTCATGTTTGCCTCACATCTCTGTGTGTATATTAGTTTATAGATCGAAAAAACTCCTCTGTTTCAGAGAATTCAATGTAAACGCTAATAATACTTTTTACCAACAAAGTAATGTCTAATATTTGTAATGAAAGTTGGATTCAAGTAATAAAATAATCTCTCGCTAAAGTTCAAATCCAAGATGTATTTCTCAGAGGAAATTCTAAGATTTAATCAAAAGCTGACACAAAGTGGAAGCCTTAGACGTAGAATTCAACTCTTTAATCATCAGCAGATTATTCTCCATTTCTGTTGGATGCAGAGAGATTGTAGCATTCTTTAAACAAGGAGAATTCTTCAGAATGTATGCTACAGCTTCTGTCTCTTCAGGTATTCCTGAGTAGCCTATCCATTGAAGAGTCTCAAGATGGGAGCTTAAGCATTCTGGAATAGAGATCTGTCCAGAGACTGAATACGGTTGATCCTTCATAGTATAGCGGGGAGGATGCTGACAAACATAAAGGCATTGGATAAGATAAAATATATATTTTACTACAAAAAAGTGGAAATTGTGAGCTTACATGTTTCAGCTTGAGAG
The DNA here is from genome assembly GCA_023374145.1 of Lepidium sativum. Classification (NCBI taxonomy): domain Eukaryota; kingdom Viridiplantae; phylum Streptophyta; class Magnoliopsida; order Brassicales; family Brassicaceae; genus Lepidium; species Lepidium sativum. The sequence continues at coordinate 9,122 of JAKUCM010009414.1, read as the reverse complement.
ATTTTAATTAGGGCAACCATTGAGCAAACACACAAGTAGATTCGATCGAAAGTTGTCGTAAATGTGTAGCTTCAGATGAAGGAGCTGATTGGAGATTAATCTATCTGCAGAGTCAAAAACCTGCCCACGAAAATCACAAAGTTATAGTTTTGTCTTGAAGGAACTAAGATTGCGAGAGAAAGAGATACATTACCATCAAAGGATATAAATCTAGAAGAAGATTTCCAACTGATGTAAGAACTTTCAGAAGCTTCCCATTTTATTATAGATTAACCCGAATATCTGCCTCAACCAACTTAGGCATATATTGAATAAAATTGAAACAAGCAACTCGATCGAAGATATATAAGAGCATCTTTAATTGAATAAAAGAGAATTTTTAAGAGCCGGGTTCGCCACGTGGCGAACCCGGATTGGCTAATTTGTTAAAAAAAAAAAAAAAAAAAATGAACAGTTAAGCACCTTTAACCATTTTAGCCTTAAAGGTGCTCTAAGTACTCTAAAGAAGGAGTGATGATATCGAATTTGGCGTCATCTTTAGAGTAATAGGCTGCTTCTGTATCGAGGGATAATCTTTGGAGAGAAGGAACTGATATGGAGAACATAAAATCGTAACCAGTGCAAGTTCTTTGGAGGAAGAGATCTTCGAGTATAGGACATGCTGATAAAAGTGTACGGAAGGATTGTTCGCACTCAAATTTCACGCATTTGAGGATCAAAATTTTCAGAGACTTTAAACAAACCGGGGAATCAACAAGATCAAGAATAATATGGCCTTGGAGTTTTAAAACGACTAATGTTTGGAAGACTCCAAGGTTCTTTGGGAAACTAATAGTACTGTATTTAAGAGGATGTAAAGTAGTATCCATTGCTATCTCGTGAACAGTGGAACGAATACTTGTGAATATTAGAGAATCTATGTTGTTAGATTGTTCCATAAGTTTGAGAGTTAGGGTTTTGAGAACTGGACATGTAATTAAAAGGATCTGCTACAAAATTCATCAAATCTGAGGGAACCAGTGTTTGCGAAAGAGTATTGATCAAAATGAAGTGTTGGCATCGTTTTCCACAGAGATCTCCATTGTTTAGATAATGAACTTGTGGCCATTGCATCGCTTATCGGAATTAAGAAAAATATTCTGAAAAGCAAATCCTGAGGTAAGTGGCTGATCATATCAGGATGTGAAACCTCTTCAATTTCCAATATTGCAGCTTTCATCGCCTAATAGTTAGATCTGAAATAGAAAACTTCGAACCAGAAGAAGGAATAATAAAACCCTAATTGTTTGGGGGTGAAGAGAAGAGCAACAAGATCGTTAGATTAGACTAAGAGATAGAGAACCCTAATTTATTAATGGAGATATACCCTGACGTTTATACGAAAGTCCATGGATCTGCTTCTTTGGCCCACGAGTCCACAAATTAATCTGTTCTCTCTTAAAATCCGTAGAATATTTTGCTTTGGGACAAGTGTGAAATTATTTAATAGTTTATTTTTATACAGTATGATAGTATTGCTCTACACATATACATAGCATAGCCAGGATTATTATTATAATGAATTACATATCCAAATGAAATCGACTTGTGATATCTTCACATAGAGAAATTGTTTCGAATTGCAATTAGATATAAAACAAAGTGTTGGTGTACAAAAAAAAAAAAAAGAATTTGTCTTGGGTCCCAAAAATATAAGATAGTAAAATGATTAAGATCATTTAATTTAATTGTAATGTCATGGTTCAAGTCCTATGGTGAATAATGGAGATTTTTCTTTTCAAATTTATTGTAAAAATATCTTGTATGTACGTTTAAAAACCCAAAAAAAAATTATTAGTTTGTTTAGAAAAATGAAAATTTCTTAAAAACTAAAACATAAATTGTTAATTCGATTTGAAAAATAAAAAAATCAGAGAATTGTTATTCCAAAAGGAAAAGGAAAAAAGAAATGAAAAAAAGGAAATTCATAATACAAGAGAAAAAAAGAAAAACCTAAACATATAAATAGTTGTTTAAGGTTTACCATGATTTACACATTAACAAACTTACAACAAGTTTTTCATCTCATTTGTTCTTTTGAACTAATCTAATATTTTACTTCATCTTTTTAATTGTAAGTTGTTCAACTTTTTTATATTTCTTCTAAATATCTTTTATATAATAATTATTTTTTATAAATTTTAGAAACATGTCTACAACAAAGTATCCATCAGGAGCGCAAAAAAGACAAAAGAAAAATAAAGATGACGCATTTGTGAAATCACAAGCAGGATCTTTAATCAACTTTCTTACAAAACCTGAAAGTTCTAGTGATTTTTTGGAGGTTAATGAGCAAAAAGTAGGATGAGAATATCAACCGAAAAGAGAATGAATGTTAACATAGCAGATGATGAAAATCTCAATACAGAGGAAGAAGGGGCACACGTGAATATAGATGGTAAAAATGCTGATTTTGAAGAGCATGATAGACTTTTTGATATATATGATCATGAAAATTGGGAAAAAGTTGATTTTGGATTAAGACTTATTATGGTTAGAAAATGTCTTGCAACCAGATATGCAATTGATTTCAACTTTCCAAGAGATAAGACTAATGGTCGACATTTCTCTCACACATATTATTTGAGAGATTTGAGTAATGGAGAGAAACAAGATAGGTGTTGGCTAGTTTATTCAAAAATATCAGATAAAGTCTTTTGTTTTGTTGTATGTTATCTCGCATCTAACGGATTTGGTGATTGGAAAAATATTTTGGAAAGATGTAAGAAGCACGACACTAGTCATGAGCATATGAAATGCATGAGTCAGTGAATGAAACTTGAATTGAGGCTGAAAAAAACGAAACAGTTGATAAGTATGTGCAAGAAGAACACAACAAAGAGAGGAGAAAGGAGCCTTACTCAGGTATCGACTTCAAAAGAAACTTGTTTAAGGACGTCCATACTTGTTCAATTTATCTCTTTCAACTTGGATACCATGAGGTGGTCAATTTGGGATCCAATTCGGGATTTTCCTTGAGGGATATTGGTAAGGAATATTGGAAAGATGTGATGGTTCGAGTTTTTTCCTTGGTAAAAACTTTTGTCAAACAGAATTTAACATACTATGGAAAAAAAAAAGATAAGAGTGGACGGTAATGGAAACTTCTTAAGTTTAATTAACATGCTAGCTGAATGAGATCTAGTAATGAGAGAACATGTTAAATGGTTTGAAGATGGTGAATCTCATTATCATTATCTCAGTAATAAAATTCAGAATGAGTTGATAAAACGGATAGCTAATCAAGTCAAGGACATGATCATAAAAAAGATTCAAGGGGCCAAATAGTTTTCTGTTATTGTTGATTGCACTCTTGATATTAGTTATCATGAACAAATGAGACTTATCCTTCAATGTTATGATGTTTCACCACGTTTGGCTAAGATAGAATAATTTTTCTTACATTTTTTATGTTGATGATACATCTGGGGAAAGGCTTTTTAGTGAGATTCAGAAGATGGTGGTTGCTCTGAATTTCAGTATTGATGATGTGAGAGGACAATGATATGATAATGGATCCAATATGAAGAGAAAACATAAAGGAGTACAAAAGAGATTTATTGACGTCAACCCACATGTCTTTTATACACCATGTGGTTGTCATAGTCTTAATCTTGCTCTTAGTGATATGGCAACCACTTCTCAGAAAGTCATTTCATTTTTGGGATAATTCAACGAATTTATTGTCTATTTGCATCTTCGACTAAGCGATGGAAGATATTGGAAGATGTAGTGGGAGGTTTGTCACTTAAAAATTTGTCGCAAATTCGGTGGGAGACTCATGTTGAATGTGTCAAGGCAGTAAGATTTCAAGCTTCAAAGATAAGATATGCTCTCATTCATATAGCAGAAAATAGTGATGATCCAAATGCCCAAAGTGATGTTGTGTCTTACATCACTTTATTTTATGTTACCTTATATAATGTATGTGTACAATTATATACGTATGTATATGATCATTATATGCGTGTTTGTACCATGTATCCTTGCAAATGCTACTCATCCTTGTGATTAGTCTCCATAGAGCTTTGACCAAAACCATGATAATCCTCGAACCGAAGATCTTCCACACCAAAGTCTTCAAAATAATCCAAAGAAAATCCAATTTTGACATTCTTATCCTCTGATGGCCATGTCGAAAAGTCTTGCCTGGAGACTGTGGCTGCATCTGTTTTACCAATACCGACGTCGTTATTATTGCTCCATGATGCATCAACTAAAGGAGGTTTATCATTGGTTTTGGTCCATAAGTGATAATAACGATCCGTTGAACTATTTTGATTAGAGATCGTGCTACTTTCATCTATTGTATTTGTGATCTCTATGTTTTTGTCATCATCACTTCTCTGTACATTGCCATGCCAGCTTTAGATGGAGTTTCGGATTTATTGATGAATGTTTGATCAGTAGATATTTTGTTTAAAGGTTGATGAGTCAAAGGATCGATTTCCATCTTAAGCAGCTTCTTTTTGATATGAGTATTCCAATGATTTTTTATTTCATTATATGTTCTTCCTGGTAATCTTGCAGCGATCTTGGACAATCTATATAAAATTTTTAAACAAATATGTTTTTATATTAAACAAATATCTTTTCTGAAGTATTAAATTTTGAGGTGTTGGTGGCGATGTCTAAGTCTTGAGTCTTGGACTAGAACACAAGATATTGGACTATATAATTACAAGCAAGTTGACAACTTATTATACTTTCTTTTATTTAGATACGAGGAAGGTTACTTTGTCTCAAAGCTAATTTCAAATAATAATAATAATAATAATGGACAACTTTCTAAATATAAATATAGAGGACTTTAGTTCAAAAAATGAAAAATGGAATAATATATTTATATATATAGCTTTTCAATCATATAATTCAAACATTATCTTTTATAACTTTTTTTTCAACCGTTGGATCAACAAAATACAATACATGCCCTACACTCTCTCATTCCCAAAATTTCTAAATAATTCTATGGGAGACAACACAACTCATTAAAATCAAATTTGAGTGAAAATATTGCATGTGTGGCATTAACTACTTGATTAAAGATACTTCTTCTATGCAATATAACTTCTAAATTGATTTTAATCATAAATCAATCAGAAACAATAGAATGCATTGTCTAAAAAATTTACATATAAGTTATAGTTTTCAATTTTTGTTTCACAAAGTAACATATCAAGTTAACTTAACTAATACTTAGGACCAGGATCGACCCTAAACATACGCCAATGAAACGTGGGCTTAGAACCCAATTAAAAAAATCCCCAAATTTTATACAATTTATAATTTTTATTCTATTTATGTTTATCTTTTATACAATTTATAATTTTTATTCTACTTATGTTTATATTAAATAAAATTCACATCAACTTTTAACTATAAACTCACGTAAGAGATGTACTAAACAATAATTATAGTGGAACCAATTGAAAATTATTATTTTTTATCTTTTTTGTGTTTTGATTACTATTTTTTTGTTTTTAATCAATTATTTTTAAATAATAATTATATATGTTTACATTTAATTCTGTCGTAAAATTCTATAGAGGACCCAATTTTCTATACTGTTTAGCCTGCAAATATTTAGGACCGGTCCTACCTCGGACCACATGAATATACTCTTGAGAGTATCGTATTACATGTAAAACTTAAAAACAGGCATTAAAATATAGTATATTGATGAAACTTAGCCATGAATTCAAATCCATGTAATACATTTTTGGTTGAAAAATAAAATAAAAATTCGTAATGAAAACAACTTAGTTAAATTAGTTAAGAACAACTCAAACCTGTTGCCTAGAAGAGCATGAAGCTGAATGACTAGCTGTTCCTCGGCGTCGGATAGAATACCTCTTTTCAAATCAGGTCGGACATAATTGGTCCACCGTAGACGGCAGCTCTTTCCACAGCGACGGAGACCGGCCCGCTTCGGCAAAGCCCTCCAACAACAATGGCCATTGATCAATATGAAGTTTATTAATTTCTTGTCTTCCTCCACCGTCCATGGTCCTTTCTTCACCATGAGTTTATCACAACATGGCTGTCTCCCCATTAATTTATATTTATCTAATTAATTTGAAAGAATTTGTGTATATTGTTTGTAAATAGTATTTTGGGAGAGATGTGAGAACCTTAAAGTGTTTATGAAGGTAGAAGATTTTTGAAAAAATTAGCAAGAAATAATTTTTTTGGAAGATTTATGTCAAAACCCTAAGAACCTAAGTTCATCCACCTAGATTTATATAAGCCCAACATTTTCTAATATCGTCCACCACACCTTTTTTCTTTCTAATTGGAATAATACCTTTTTAATGTACAAATAAACAAGTATAAATGTATATATATTACTTTATACAATTAGTATGAGTTAGAGATTATGAATAACAGTCTATGAAGTCTTTCAAGCGTTTAGAACTAACCCAATTTTCAGATGATACCATTATTTTGTGGATAAATTATGGAAAATTTTTGATAAATTTTGAAAATTAGATAATTCTGTTTTCCAAATGATATAGAAGGTGTATATATGGGTGCTCGGGCTATTATGATGAGTTTTTCACATTATACACATAATTTAAGTAGTTCTCTAGAGGATGATGTGTCTTCTTTCTTTCGACATATTTGAGATGGAGATAGCGATGGATTGCTTGGTTGTTTTACAGATGGTGTTAGCTCTAAATGATTGGTCGGTTTTCTCTCCTTTCTTAGATGATGTTGTGAGTTTGAAGATCCTTTCACACTCTTCTCTCTTTACGTAATCTCTAGATAACTAAATCACATAGCTGATTCTCTTGTTCGTTCTGTTAAATGATTACCCGGTAGTTCAGGCTTGTATAATTCTGGAATTTTCTTGATTTTAATGAATTTAAAGTTGACAAAAAACTAATTAACTTGAGTTTAGTGAGTAAAAGTAAAATGGTCTACTTGGTTATTAAAAGTCGTTAGAATGAATTTGTTATTAGGTGTTTGATCCTTTTTCACTACGGTTAGTAGATTAAAAATAATTTTAGAGAATGAATTTTATACTATGTTTCGAATTTTGTCGATCCACGGTTAACAAAAATAATTATCTCTACATATTTATTCAAGTAAATTATAAACACATATACATAAATAAGTATATATATATATATATTATATATATGAATCACATGGTATTTCATTTACTTATATTTAAATGATGGATGGTAAATAAATCCAGAGATACAGAAGACAAATTAGATTGATGTAGGTAAGATGTAAGATGGAGAAATTTCAACAATTTTAAAGAAAATTTGTACTTTTCTTATAAAATTCAGATTATATGTATTATGTATACAGACATAACTTATATGCATGGTTCATTTCATGTATAAAATAATCAAATTTCAAATATATATATATATATATATATATATATATATATATATATAAGGCGTGGATAAATTAAGTTTTGCTGATGAGATGATTACAAAATTTTGGTGAATAAACTATACATATAAATCGAGGCATTCTAAATATCGATATATAAATATTTTTCTCCTCAAACAGTGTTTACATTAAAGGTAATCAAATGATTTGCCGAAGAATATTTCTCCAAAAGTAAATTAATGGAATTGTAGTTGTTAATATAATTGGAAAACTAGATTAATTGGTTGGTGAAACTGACTTCAAAACTAAAATGATATGATAGGGTGCATACGTGCGAGCTTGTATCAATAATTACCTCGATAAAATTTTATCTATATTTCAAATTAATTCTTTAAAATTTTAAGCAATATCACATAAAAATTATATTTATTAGAGTTGAATTTTAATAAAGAAAACAACAAAAATAAAAACTTTATTATTTTAGCAAAAGTATTTATTCGCACCTAGAAATTATTGACAAAAAATACGGAAACATTATTTGAGTTAGAGTATAAAGTACAAATATATTTAGTGTTTAATTAAGCTTTGTTGTTTCAATTTAGCACTAAAATTTTAGATCTAATTTTTTTATTTAAACAGAAAGATAAGTAAGGATTCTGGTCAAATTATCAACAAAGAGAAAACTAAAGATAAATGTCGGGTTGGACTTTCTATTACTTGTATGTTGTTCAGAATATGTGGTCTCTTAATTGAGACATTTAACCTTATTTATAGTATATATGGTCGGTACAAGCTGCTTGAAAATAGGAAATATTACATTTATGTTTAGATTCTAAATTATTTAATTTTTTTGCGAGATTATCGAAATTACCTCAAATCAGATTAGAAATATTTTTATTTCTTTTTAGCTACCGAGTTCCTTCCCTTTTCGGTTATACCATCTTGCCGAGAAGAGCGTATAGCTGAGTTCGTAGTTAGCCGAGAAGAGGACTCGTCTGAACCATCAACTATATTGTCGAGTTAAATTTGAACGTAATTATTATTTGTGGAGTAAAATAGGATTTCAGATTCACCTCCAACATTTATGTGAAAAAATTAAATTATATATCGAAACTTAAAAAAAAGCTAGATAATGAACACTAAGAAATTAACTGTATGTTGTATAACATGTCTATACAGTTTGAAAAACAGAAGCATATATTCTATTTCTTACGCAACAAATATTTATATCTGCAATATACGAAAACAATTGAACAGTCGATCCCAAGATTACTTGAGCATGACAATAAGATACAAGACATTTACTATTTGGTTATATAACAAATGAAAACTATTGATCACTAAAGAATAATGGTTAATGAAAGCAAGAGACAAATTGATTTTGAAACGTAACATCGTCAAATGATATGTGAAGAAATTCTACCCTAAAAAAAATGATATGCGAAGTTTTTGTTAGTTCAATTCAGCAGTTGCGGTAGGCAACTCGTAACACATGTCTCTCAACTTTCAAAACAGCATCTTAATAGTACCAAACCATTTTAGTTGATTCTATTTACTAAAAAGTTCCCAAAATTTTGCATAAAACTTACTTGTTAGGCTTTGGCCTTTTTTCTTGGTGCTGAAAATCATCCTAGTAACGGGCCTTTAGGCTTGGTCTTATAGTCTATTAGGTTGTGGGTTAACTTCCTATTGGACCTCGGTTTTGGCTTAAACCAATCTCTCTCTCTCTC
>JAKUCM010009413.1:0-17991 GCA_023374145.1 Lepidium sativum | reverse complement strand
GACGATGGTGTCCTTATTGACCGGAAACAAGTGGATTCAGGAGACTGATACCTTCCCGACACCTAAGATGTTGTAATTGTATGTAGTACACATCGAATTTTTTTTAGATTAACAAAACTTAATTTATAAACGGTTGTTTTACTTTTCTTTGAATTTTCTTTTGTCAACATTGGGCCACAAATGGTCAGCCCCATTAGTTAAGTTCTTGCAAATGCAAGCGGGGGGGACTCGATCCCAGGGATGTGCAAGTGGGGTAACATTCCACTAGGCTAAATGCCACTTGGAGTACTTATCCAATTAGAAATTATGAACAGTCACTTTTGAGTAAAATAATCACTTCAGGTCAAATTTTGCGTGGTTTTGACATTTTTACTTGTATTTAATTGAGTATTACCATTTGAATGAACTTTAATGGCTCAGGTCCATCACTTGGCTATAATGGGCTTTAATGGGCCAGGTCCATCACTTTGAGAGCTAACGAAGCGATAGGGACCGTGCCTGATCTCTTCCTTGCTTTTCCCGTTATCTTCTTTCTTTGCCTGAGTTCATCTTTCTTCACTTTGTCTGTTATCTTCTTCGTTTATCGACAATGGCGTCGATTTCGAATCTCGCATCTTCTCTATCTTCACTATCGTTCTCCTTAGGCATGGGCAATTTGGTTTTTCTCATTGTTCGGTTCGGGTATTCCGGTTTTTTCAGATATCTATGTCTAAAATTTAATAATAAAGAAAACCATTTTTAACGTACAATTATTCTTTTTTTTTTTTTGATAAATCGTACAGTTTTATTAAACAAACACTTCTGAGTAGTGCTTAGGAATTTAACTACACAATTAAGATTTAGTAATAAAATCAGAAAAAATGGTTTCGCATACATTTGAATTCTTTTACTTACGAGTTTACATGGTTTAGTATGTTGTATAAAACTATAATTTTGTCATTTTAAAATATCTACAAGTATCTAAATCCCGTATATAGTACTCTTGCTATTTTTAATATTTTGAATGAAAGTGCTTATATTTATAAGTATATCAGAATAGCTTTGAACCTCTTTTACTAAATTGTCTGCAGTATTTCAAAAAATTTACCTGTTTTTTTTATGTGGTTTCCGATATAACCGAATTTATAACAACGATAGTATTCTTGTCCAGTAAATGATTTAGTTTGATGTGGTATTCCATAATTTTTTTGGAAAAATAAACAAAAGTTCATAAATATAATCTTAGTTTAGATTTGATTAACAACTATTAGAGTGGATACAAAGTAAGACCAGGTAGGATTTGGATATAAAACCATGATTAATTAGGGTTGGTTGAGTATTATGATTACAAACCGGAATCGTAAAAGAAGAAAAGAGTTTGAGTAAGGAAATAAACTTAAGAATGCATGGGACATGCGAGGTTATTAGACGCAATTTTAAGTGTTGTTATGGTTCACGTATCTGCTGACGTGGATTTTAATTAATTAAAAGTTCATTACATAACTCAAACTCGGGGTATGTTTCACGCGTCAACTATCTTAAAGTACCATCTTTATCTCCGGGACTTTGTCTTCTCCATAATTATAATATTAAACCCTAGTTTTTTTGTTCATGACACTAAAAGCCTTCCCTGTTTGTCTGCGTGGGGTTTTCGATTTTATTATAAGAATTTATATATTGTAAAACTAAGATCATTATCTTTGAGCTTTTACAGAATATTACGGTTGTTTTAACTTGTTTTGTAGATGACTCATAAAATAATTCATTCTATTATTTTAGATTTGGCGTGGGTACTATGAAGTAAGCTAGAAGAGTAAGAAAAAAGTGTATTAACATTGCACTCTAAAATCAAAGTGATATTATAGAATATAACTTGTATGGTTTCTTTCGAGATAACGGAAATCGAGATGACCACAAATTATGCAAAAATTTTAAAGATGGTAGTGGTTAATCTCAGAGACTGGTCGGTGTTCTTTTTTTTTACCTGAAATCTTTTACGACATTGAAAAGTTTATTCTATTATTTTCCTTTTTATTTAATTTTAAAATTCTTAAATATTAAAATAGATTTTTTTGTTGGCAATGTTATAAATTTAGAATTTTTTCAGTTAATAAATAACCATTACATTAACAACAAAACTCAATTAATAGATTAAATTCTTTAAAGGATAGAATTTAAATTCTCTACCTTATATATAACTAAATCAAAAATAAATTAATTGGATGTGTTTCTTTTTTAGCTTAAAAAAAATTTCGATTGTGATTTTTCATTTTAAATGTTTTCTAATCGGTTATAAAGTTGACAATTATAGGCATGAGTTTACCAAAAATCACTCTGTTTTTAGGCCCATTGTGCTTTTGCATTTAATTAATCATGGCCCATTATGTACTGTCAGTTTTTGTTTGGGGTCGGAATTATGTAATGTTAGTTAGGCACATTTTATTTGACCCCTAACTAAACACCCAAATACGTTTTCCCAAATGAGTATTTTAGAAAAAAAATCAAAAGTTGAAGCCCGAAAAAACAATAAATGAATAAAACTTCATCAATTTTCCTTAAATATTAATTTCTACTGGTATCGAAAAGGAATAAAAAGAGATCATGTAAATTAATTATGAGTAGGCAAGAAATTGTTGGTACGTAATCGAGTGCACCGAAAGGTGGCACGACCATTTATTTTTTATCCTTTCTGTTCTTCGAATTTATAAAGTAAGAAGACAAAATGTTATATTGTTGTAGGACATTAAATTTAAAAATTTGATAATGAAGTAGAAGACGAACAACATTAAAAGATATAAATGTGTGTGTTTAAAGAATTCGACTTCACTCTTTAATCTCTCAAAATTAGTTAGAGTGGAGTAATTCATTTTCAGCAGATTGACGCAAATTGTAGCGAAATTCACCTCCAACATTTGAAAGGAAGTATGGAGGAGATTATTCAGAATAAAGCTTTCACTTCCAAATGCAAAGTGGATAAGCTACGCCTAAACCCACTTTGCATGCTCTCATAAAAGCAGTACTCTCTAACTCTAGAAATATCCTTTAATGCTTCTCTCTAATCCATTCACGAAAGAGTGAAACATATTTTAGTAATTATTCTTTTTCGATAGTAAAGAAACACTTGTGCACACGATCTTCGTTCCTTTTTTACCAAGAAAAGTTGTGGACCATCGCTTTTTTTTTTCTTTTTTTTTTTCATTTGCTTCATTTCCTCAGATAAAATCTTCGTCTTAAACCCTTGTGTTGGTTTTGGGTTTTCTTTGGATTCCATAAAATACATTTACATATATATATATATAACACCACAAAACACAATAAGTATACTTTATATATATAATTCGTGTATGTACAAAAATGGGTAATTGTGTATTCAAACACAATATTGGTTCAAAAAAGCTATACGATAAAGATGATTCATTCATTAAAGTCGTAACTCCTAACGGTGGTATAATGGAGCTTAATCCTCCGGTCTTCGCCGCATTCATCACCAACGAATTTCCCGGCCATGTAATCCACGACTCTTTCTCGTCTCCACCGCTTCTTCACGGCGAAGAACTCTTTCCCGGCAACATTTACTACCTCTTGCCACGTTCTTTCCACCGTCTCAACCCCTCAAGTTCATTCCTCCGACTTGTTATCAACACCGTATAGAATGTCTTTTGGGAAAACTCCTGTAACGACGGCTTTGAATGGCGGTGGAGGAAGAAGTGGCAAAGGAGTGTGGAAGGTGAGGCTTGTGATAAGTCCGGAGCAATTAGCGGAGATTCTTGCGGCGGATGTGGAAACTGAAGCGTTAGTGGAGAGTGTGAGGACGGTGGCTAAGTGCGGTGGTTACGGTGGTGGTGGAGTTCATTCACGACCCAATTCACTTCAGTTAAGCGTTACTAGTAGTTTCAAAGGGCAATTAAGGTAATATATTGAACTTTTATTAAACTGATTTTTTTTGCATGTTAATTTTGTATTGTATTCATCTATTTCTCAATTTAAGCAGTGAAATTAAAAATGATTTTTAACCTAGTGAAAGACGGTAACTTCCATATCACGCAGCTTATTTGCACAATTAGGGATCGAATTTTCTCCGCGCTTACATTATGTAGGAATTTGGCTATTGGGGCCGGCCAGTTGTGGCTCAATATAATTTACCGTTGAAAAAAAAACTGTGAAATTATGTATTGCGTTTACTCTTATTCCCAAAACTTATATTTCAAAGCTGAATTTATTGTCAGAACTTGTTAGAAAGATTTTTTTCGAGAATTTTTAATTTGTAGACTCTTCATACTACTTGACTATTTTCTCTAATATAATGAAAATGGAAACCATAATTTTTTTTAAAAAACATTGCAATTATGCTGATTTTCGTTGAACTTATTGTTGGGCCCTATGTTGAGTTTGTATAAAAAATGAATAATTTTCAGCTTAATCATTTCAGTTTAATATTTGAAATGTAGTCAAGGGTTTTATTTTAGGCCCAAGGGCCCATATCTGACCAGAAACAGCTTAGGAATAGGCCCAGTAATAAGAATCCAAACATAGATAATTAAACAAAAGATTAATAAATAAAGAAAATTAAATTGTTAGAAAGCATTGAAACATAAATAATTTATTACCCCCACATATTATTATTTTTTTCACAAAGAACGTCAAACCAATTTTAAAATATAACCTTAAGCCAAGACAACTTTTTCTTTGGATGTAAGTCATCTTCATCTAACTAATCACAAATTTGATAGGGACGTATCTGCGTAACTAAAACGTTTTTATTCTGATTTGTGTAAAGTGAGTGAAAATGATATTCTCTGCAAAATGGACAGAATAACAAGAAGGCATACCCAGTTTTTACGATCGTAATATCGGTCAAAAAACCATACAGACGGGTCGTATTAATCTTACATAAACCATATTTTCTTGCAAGACGCCACAATTACATTGCTTTTTTGTGATAATTTTGTTTCATCGCAAACACCTATTTCTCTAGCAATATTTATATCATCCCTCACGAATTCGTATAAATTTTTTGACAGCTTCAACAGTAACAAAAAATCAATTTTGTGACAGATTTCTAACGACATATTGTTTTTTTTTCATTGTGTATATATATTATAATGTTATCATGTATACAATACGCAAGTGAAATTGATAATATATTTTTCTATTTTGTAAATATTACAATATATTAATAATTGATGACAACGAAATATATATAATTATGAAAGAAAGTTGCATACCTCTCTCTCATGTATGCAAAAGTGTTAAGACACTTGATTAGTTCGGCATTAGATACCAAAGAGAAGAAGAACACAAATATTAAACGACAAAGATTTTATTAAAAATCTAACAATGATTCGATCTTAGCAACCAACAAACTTGGAATGTATTAGAGATTCTTACAAAGTCTATCGCATACTCTATGATTTATTTGGAATTATTCAAAATTTAATTAATATTTATATATAATAAGAACAAATTTGAACGAAGATAATTATTCGTCAATACAAAACAAAACCATGAAAGACGAATGCTTTTAGCGAGTACGTGCAAATAACATTAATTAAAGCATCGGTCGGTTTTATATTTTAGTATAAATACAGTACTATAAATTTAATTGCAGACCATATGAGTAATTATTACATGACAAATCGTATTGTATCTTCATTCTAAATAGTTTATACGATTTGTTCTTGCCCTAGTTGCTGTAAATTTCTACACTTTTTTGGAACTTTTTACATTTTCTAAATACTCCAAAAGAATTCAAATGTTTTATTATTAATCCGTAACAAACTATAGTATGACTTACAAAATTTTGAATTTAATTATGTACATATCTGTTTTAATTATCAAAATTAAACAAACTTATGCATCTTGTTAGGACACAACTATACAATTCACACATGGATACTTTTGGTCCAATAGCTTCTTTGTTGCATCGCATTTTGCAGCTCCTTCTTACCAATAAAAATTATTTTAAGTCATAAAGGTATAATTAATGTGTTATGATCACTATTTAAAAGAGTTAAAACAATGTAGATATATTTAGTACTTTTTAATTTGATGAATGACCGAATTAAAAATTGATTATATGTAAATAGAAGATTTTGGTCCCTGTGCAACCCTAACAAGAAATACATAAACGTTTTTTGCATCCTATCAACGGAGACCTCAAAATATTGTAGGTTTGTTATGGAAAAACCATTACCAAATTAAGAATATAAGCCATGGATCTAAAATGTATGTGCTTACTCTTATGTTTTTATTAATCAGAGGCTGATATGTGCTGATATGTGCTGATTGAAAAATCATAAAATTATTTTATTAGCACCATTTTCAGTTTCTGTTTGATAATCAGATTATATTATATAATAAATTCAAATTTATATATTTATGAAATTTTAAGTTTAATTTAGATTAAAAAAATTTGGAATATGTAATTTTATATTGTTTGTTCTAGATAAAACATGTTTAGGTCTTAGATTTAAGCATAATGTTTATGAAATTTTCGAATCTTATAATGTTGCTATAAAATTATATTTCTGAAAACAAATTTTGGAAATTAAAGAGCAATATTTTGGAACTAAACTAAGATTCATGCTCAATTAGTTATTCAAAACTTCAGTTTATTTTCAAACTTTCGAGCAACTTTTGTTCTGTTTTTCGCCAATGACGGCTAAAATTTTTAGAAACTAAAGCTAGGGTTTCGTTGAAAACAATGGCATATTTGTAATTAATAAAATCTAAGTTAATGGAACGACACGTTTTAAGTTGGTTTGTTCGATGTGGTCTTGACTTCTTTATTGGGCTTGGTCCATTTTGGTAAAAGATGTATTAAGTCACAGTTTTTTTCTAAATTAATAACGTGAAGAGTCCAAAGTTGGTTGGTTAAAAAAACGTGGATCAGACATAATTCAAATATGTTTTTCAACCATTAAATATAATATTATTTACAAGTGGCATTTGAATTGGATTAATTAATGCATGATGTTGTCAAAGTAACCTCTCTTAATAATGTATGTGTACATATTCATGTAACTTTTAATCGACTTAAAAAAGGTTTATATTTGACTGAATAATATACATACATGTGATGATAAACATGTGACATTATTTGGAATAAGCATGTGAACAATAAATCAATCCAAAGATAGGTCGTTGTTTATCATGAATTATTGTTAGTGTTTGATTATTACAATAAGAGTACTACTAGCAGTTGATATTATTGTCCAAAGACTTGATATTAATGTTACATTTAGTATCTTAAGAAGGGTTATACAATCATTAATTTTATTATTGTTTTATTTCGGTTTTAGTAGTGAGTTACTAATAAAATTGTTCTATTTTTAGTAAATTTTACTGTAATATCTGCAAATTTATGTTCAATTCCAATGCTTAATGGTTCCAATTATAAGGAATGAAAAAGTAAAGTTAAGATTGTGTTTGGGTGTATGGATCTTGACCTTGCGCCAAGGATCGAAAAACATGCTTCTCTTACAAATGACATTACTGCTGAGTATAAGGTTGTTCATGAGAAGTGGAAATGTTCCAATCGCATTGGTTTAATGATCATTTTGGACACCATTCCGGAAAACTTAGAGGTGTTGAGGAGATCAAGGATCTCAAATAGTTATTTTATGAGATGAACTTGCGTATTGCAAGTAGTGATAAAGCAGAAATAAGTACGTTTTTGTATCGCTTTAGTACCATGAGGTATCACAACAAAGGAAACGTAAGGGAGTACATTTTGGAAATGTCCAACACTGTTTCAAAGCTTAAGACTCTCAAAATTGAGTTTCAAGAAAAAGTGCTCTTAATTTTGTCTTAAACTCCCTTCCTCCTCACTTCAATTAAGTGAAATCCAGTTACAACATACAAAAGGAGAAATAGTCTCTTAATGAGCTAATTTCGTATGGTGTGAATGAGGAGGAAAAAATGAAACAAAAAAGGTCTGAAAGTGCTTATATGGTTAACACCTCTAAGGTTTTACAACAAAATAAGAAAAATTGAGGTCGTTAAGAATGATGCTGCTAAAGGTCGTACTCAAAAGAATTAGAGTAAGGCTGAAGATACATGTTTCTTTTGTAAGAAAGTTGGACATATGAAGAAAGACTACCCAAAAGTACAACGCATGGCGTGTCAAGAAAGGTAGTTCCTTTGCTATGGTTTGTTTGTAGGTGAACTTAGTTGAAGTACCCGGGAAACACTTAGTGGTTAGATACAACTGCTATTACTAACAGTGTTTCACTGCAAGGTTACCTGAGCTATCGAAAACCAAGTGATGATGCTGAAAAACACATTTATGTGGATGATGGTTTTTCGGTGGATGTGGAGGCAACTGCACATTTTAAATTATTTTTAGTACTTGTTATTTGATATGAAGACACTTTTGTTGCATCGTCTTTTAGACATAATTTGGTTTTTGGTCCTTATTTAAATAGATCTGGTTATTCTTGTCTATTTGGGAACGGAAAAACTACTGTATCTTTAAATTCAGCTATAATTGGAGCTGGTTACAGTTATGGATAATCACAATTTTTACATGTTTTAACACTATATATTTTCATAATGAAAACTTAAGTGTTGAAACAAGGGGTACCTAAACAAAAATTCAAAGATGCAAATTCAGGAACTTTGTGGTACAACACTTAGGTCACATTTCTAGAAATAGAATTGAGCGACTTGTGTCAGATGGTTGACTTCACAAATTGTCATGTTTGTGTGGCTTGCAATAAACAAAAACAGACTAACCATACAAAAATTGGGTGAATATAGAGCTAAAAGAAGTCCTTGAGTTGGTACATATAGATATTTGTAGACATTTCTCTACGGTTTTATGGAACAGTCAACAATACTTTATATCTTTCATAGACGACTACTCTAGATACGCATACTTGTTTCTATTCATGTGAAATCAGTCTTTAAATGTCTTCAAGAAGTTTAGACGTGGTCAACTCGACCGAAGGATAAAGTATGTTAGATCTGAACGTGGTGGAGAATATTACGGTCAATATGACATTTCAGGTGAACAACATCCAATGACCGTTTTCCAAATACCTATAGGAGTGCATAATCATCCTACAATATACCATGCTTGGGACTCCTAGCTTGAATGGTGTATCAGAAAGATGCAATTGTACTCTTAAGGACATGGTAAGGAGTATGATCAGTCATTCTATCTTACCTGAATCACTCTGGGAAGAGGCGCTAAAGACTGCAACGTACATTCTTAATCAGGTACCAACTAAGGCAACTGAAAAAAACACCTTATGAGCTTTAGACTGGTAGAAAACGATGTCTGAAGCACTTTCACATATAGGAATATCCAGCTGAAGCTAGGCCTTATAAGCCATTTGAGAAAAAGTTGGACTATAGAATTATGATCAGTTACTTTTTTGGTTATTATGAGCGATCTCACAGGTATAAGTTTTATGATTCCACACAAAAAATATTTTTGAGACGGTAAAAGCCACGTTCTTTGAGGATAATGAATTTGGGGGAAAGAAATAAAGTTAGAAACATCATATTTTAGGAATAATCGGATTCAGGTTATATACTGATTTATATAGCCGCTTTTGACAAAGCAATTTGGGAACCTCAAGTTGATACTAAAGCTCTTCCTCAAAATCAAGATGTCAATGAAATTCAAATTCAAGATCCTCAAGAACCAGTGCATCAAGAACAAGTACCAGTGCATATGAACAAGTGTCGGTGCATCAAGAATAAGTGCCTTTGTGGCGATCCACTAGAGAAAAAGAGACGTGCTATTCTGGATGATTATTTTGTATTTCTTATGGAACAAAATGAAAATCAAATATAATTGGAAGATGATCCCATAATACTTCCGTAAGGCCATGGGTAGTTTTAACTCAAATAAGTGGGTCAAAGCTAGTAAAGCAGAGTATCACTCAATGCTAGACAATAACGTTTGGTACATTGTCCAATTACCAGAAGGTGTGAAACCCATTGGTTGCAAATGGATATTTAAAATTAGAATGGACTCAAGTGATAATGTGGAGAGGTATAAAGTTTGTCTAGTAGCTAAAGACTATACACAAAGAGAAGGGATTGACTATAAAGAAACTTTTTCTCCAGTTTCATCAAAAGATTCTTTTAGGACAATCATGGTTCTTGTTGCACATTATAACTTAGAGCTTCATCAGATGAATGTCAAGAAAACTTTTCTCACTAGAAATATTGGTGAAACAAGCTCCTCGTCAATGGTACCATAAGTTTCATGAGGTAATTACCTCTTTAAGTTTTGAGGTGAATTTGGTTGAAGATTGTGTGTATCATAAGTTCAGTGGGACTAAGTGCATTTTCCTGGTATTATATGTTGATGACATATTATTAGCCACTAACGATATAGGCATGTTGCATGAGACCAAGAAATTTTTTAAGGAGAAATTTAAGATGAAAGATCTTGGTGAAGCATCTTGTGTATTACGAATCGAGATTCATTCAGACTATAGTCGAGGTGTTCTAGGGTGTCACAAAGGGCCTATATTGATAGAGTATAAAGAGATTTGACATGCATGATTGAAAACCAGGAGATACCCCAATCTCTAAGGGAGACAAATTTAGTCTCAAACAGTGTCCTAAAGGAAATATAGAAATTCATGAGATACAGAAGATTCCTTATGCTTCACCAATAGGAAGTCTAATGTATGCTCAAATTTGTACGCCTCCAGATTTAGCATAAATTGTTGGAGTTTTGGGCAGATATTTGAGTAATTCAGGTTTGGACAATTGGAAAGCACCAAAGGGGTCATGAGGTACCTACAGAGGATAAAAGACTATATGCTCACATATCAGAGATCATATAACTTAGAGATCATTGGATATTCTTATTCTGTTTTGCTGATGTTAAGATAGTAGAAAGTCCACTTCAAGATATGTTTATTTGTTGGTTGGTGGAGCTATTGCTTGGCGTAGTATGAAACAATCACTTGTAGTTTTCTCCACAATAGCAGCAAAATTTGTAGCAATTTTTGAGGCATCCAGTCAGGGACTTTTGCTAAGTAATTTTGTCACTAGGTTGCGAATTACTGAAGGAATCCAAAGACCACTCAAACGTGACAAAGTCCAATTTTATCGAGATTAGGTTCCTCGTTGTTCAGGAGAGGGTACAAAGTGGAGAGATTTCCATAGAATACTTAGGGATAAACTCCATGGTAGCTCATTCTATAATAACAGTTCTTTAATGTTGTATTATAATTTGTTTGAGGATCATTTGGTTTGTGGGAGTTTTTCATATGGTTTTGGGTTTTATGTTTTAGTTTTGTTTATGAACATTTCATTTTCTGATCCGAAATACAATATTCAGTTTACTATTTGTACAACAAATTTAAAAGGATTTCAATAAGATAGGACTAGTTGAAAATTGACATGTAGTGATCATTTTTCATGTGATTTTCATGCCACACTTTTCTGTCTTTTGAATTTATTGATTTCACTGATCATGAAAGGTTTAATTATTGTTTATTATAACAAAGACTGCCATTATCCTATGTTCTTATAGTCTGTGGAGGAGATTGTTTAGGACTCAACTATATAATGACCATTTTGAGCTCATAAAGTCTATCACATTTTCAGGATACATATGTGACCCTATAGGAGATTGTAAGAATTATTTTGGGGTCACAAATGTATAATTAATGTGTTAGGATCATTATTTAAAAGAGTCAAAAGTATGCGGATGTATTCAGTTATTTCTAAGTTAATGGAAGCCCGAATTAGAAGTTGATTTTATATAAATAGAAGGTTTTGGTCTTCGCATCAACCCTAACAAGAAATACATAAACATTCTCTGCATCTCATCAACAGAGATCTCAAGCTATTATGAGTTTGTTGTGGAAGAGTCATTGGCAAATCTAGATTATAAGTCATGGATCTAAAAAATACACTCACTCTTATGTTTTTATTAAACAAAAACTGAGATGTGTTGATTGAAAAATCATAAAATTATTTTATTACATTATCTTTAAGTCCAGAATAAAAAAATAAAAAATAAATTTTATCTAAAAAATGATGGTCGGGTAAATAAACTATAATCTTAATCTCATAATATAAATTTATAGAAATTCGTGTTTAATTTCTGCTTTTAACATAAAATGTAAATATTTTGATGAATTGCCATATTTGTGGGATTGAATATACATGTTATCAGAACATAATAAAATTATATATATAAAAACTACTAAACATCTTTTGCGATTATAGTCATATATATCCATTGAGGTGAAATAAATTTTGACGATTCTACGTACTACAAATTACAATTGCTTCCCATGCAAACTTTCTTCCATCATCTAGAACATTTACTATTTGAAAATATATTTAACTTGATAATTTGTTTTCTGGTCACCAATTATTATTTTCTTTTTTAATTTACTTTCAACCACCAGGTATGTTCATCAGATTCCGACATGGATTATATTAATATATTTTGACCTAAAATATATGATCTATTTATTATGCGTATGTTATAAAAAAAATGTTTCTAACGTAGAATTCAAATGAGAAATCACTCATATTCTTTTTTTTATCAACATCAATAATATTATTAACCAAAAATCATGTGAAGGAATACATCAAACCTAGTGGAGCTCTCGTTCAACGAGTTAGGGCATCCGCCTTATAATTCAGAAGACGTGGTACATACGAAATTGATAACACAGAAAAAGCAAGACCCAGCCTCCTGTACTCCTCTTGGTGTGGTTGAAATGCTGGCCACTCCTCTGGACGATTAAAGATTTGCAGCACCATCTTACTGTCCGTTGATATCTCCACCTCCGTGATTTGAAGTGCCTGTAGAGATTCCAAAGCCCATAAAACTGCAGCAACCTCCGCATGAAGGGCAGAAAGACTCTGATGAATACCCTTGGCACCTCGACACTCTCCATCCACTGAATCTGAAAAACAAATCCACCCTAATCCCGTTCGACGGGCAGATTATTTCCAGGAGACATCCAGATAGCACTTATAGCCTGTGAACCTAAGATTAGCTGTGGTAGGGAAAGCTAGTAACAAGTTGCACCCGTCTATTTGACCGGCCCCTTGTCGTTGAACTATTTGAGAATCAGAATGTGCCTCTGCCCACTCCTTAAATTCAAGCAGCGCCCTCTGTAGGATCTCACATGGACTATAATTTTCCCCAGTGAAACAATAGCTGTTTCGAGATTTCCAAATGTGCCATAAAATCCATGGGAAATCACCCATATTTGCTGATTCTGGCATTCTCCATAACACATAGTCCATATTATACCAAATAGAATTACCGGGAAAAACATCCAGAGAAGACGGTATAGACGACAAGGCCCACACTTGTAGGGCCGGGGGACAAGTAAAAAGGACGTGGTTAATAGTTTTAAACTCCGCATTACATCGTGTGCAATGTACCTCACACTGTAATCCTCTATGGAGTAGGTTGTGATTTACCGTAGTACATCCTGATAATGCTTGCCAAATAAAATGTTTAATCTTTTTTGGACAATCCAACTTCCAAATCTTAAAATATAAAGCTTCCAGATTAGGGCCAAGGTTTCCTTGTATGAACCAGCTTAGAGGCTTCGATAAATCTATAACCTGATTTGACCGAATACCGTCCTGTCTTATCATAATGCCAACCCCAGTAATCCGATCATTGCCTACGGGGGATTATGATGGCCAAAATTAATCTAACATCCTCCGGGGAAAAATATTGGTGGACAAGGACCTCTTTCCACCTCCCCGTCCTTTGATCCAAAAATTGATCAAGTGTAAGATCTGGGAATAGAGACAGATTCATCTCTTTTGCCGGTCTTGGTACCAGATCTGGGATCCATGGATCCTTCTAAACCCTAATACTCTTCCCATCCCCAATTTTTCAAAAAATCACTCGTATTCAATATTTAATAAATCATGATAAAAAAAGATTTTTTAATCGGATTCAAAATTTTACAAAGAAATGTAACACAGTTCACCTTTGCCAAAAGAAAACTCCTAAAATATGATTCTATAGAAGAATAAATGTATATAGATAAAGGTGTTGTTCGTTTATGTGTCGCCGGTGATATTATTTAGCGACTAAGATAAGACTTAATAAAATTAAAAATAAATTATGATAAATATCTTAAGCCGAAATCATTTCCCAAATCGAAGAAATCAAAGTCTCAAAAACAAAATCAAAATCAAAACCTCAAAGCAAAATCGTCTCCTTCAAAACGAAATCGCCTCCTTCAACTCGAAATCTTCACAAAGCTTTACCAGATTCTCTCTTTAAACTCTCTGTAATCTTCGATATGAAAGGAAAAGAAGCTTGAAGACAAATTGACGAAACCAATACTTCTCTGTTTGGTAAGGAAATTTCCCTAAGTTGTTGTGTCTAGAGCTCTTCTTCTTGGGTTTTCATGGTGTTAAAAATCTCTCTTTCTCTGAATCATTGATTGTGTTGAAAAATCTTGAACTTGACTGGTGGGTTTGTCGGAAAAACATGTGACATAGATCTCTGTTGTGCTTATGATAGATCTTCTTGAGGTTTTGAAATATTGAGCGTGAGGTTTTTAGATCAGCATAGACTATGAGAGATTGTTCCAGGAATCATACTATAACAATGTAGGAATCGTATGCTTGTTTTTAGCTCAAAATCTGTAAATTATGTTTCATATACTTTGAGTTTAGACCAACAAACACTTTTGATCTTGCCTTGTTTAATCGTCTTAGTATATTGCTTACATTGTTCTCTTTTACACTTTACACCATTTTCTCGTTACTTAATATTTTTTTCAATGTTTATCATGGTGTTGCAAATGATCAGATGTATGTTATTAGATGATGATGATGATGATGATGATGACCATGATGATGAGGGAATTTTGTTAAGTATGGTTAATACTGAGAGATTGGTTCATAGAACTGATAGAGGTGTGGGATAGTGTCATGTTCAACAACTTATGTATGGATCTGATTAGCAGTGTTATGATATTATACGAATGAACCAGAGAACATTTGAAGCACTGTGTAGGATGCTAAAGACACATTATGGTTTACATGAGACTCACAATGTCTATCTTGAAGAGGGAGTAGCAATGCTTCTTGAAGTAGTTGGTCAGGATAAGACAATGAGAAGTATAGCTCAGAGATATCAACGAGCTCTGAATACAGTAACAAGAAAGTTTGATGAGGTTTTAAGTGTTGTCCTCAGGTATGCAGAATTCATAAGGGTAAGCCCATTTTCGAGGGATGATACTCGATATTGGCCATACTTTAGGGATTGTATTGGAGCATTTGATGGAACACATATCTCAGTTCACATTCCCAGTAGAAATGCAGAAGCTTACAGATGTAGAAAATCAGAGCCTACAATCAATGTTCTTGCTATATGTAACTTTGAGATAAAGTTCATATATGCATATGTCGGTGTCCTAGGCAGGGCACATGATACAAATGTTTTGACTCATTGTGCAAAAAAACGAAGCTTCTTTTCCACAAGGACGGGGTACCTTGGACCACATTGTAGGGTTAGATATCATCTTGATCAGTTTTTTAGGGGAGGGCCACCATCAAACATGCGAGCATTGTTCACCAAAAATATTCATGTTTGATATCAGTAATTGAGCGGACATTTGGAGTATGGAAAGCAAAATGGAGAATTCTAGACCATAAGCATCCAAAATATGATTTGACCAGGTGGATAAAGATTGTAACTGCAACAATGGCATTGCATAACTTTGTTTGTGATTCACATAGAGAGGATCATGACTTCTTACATTGGCAAACAATGGAACATTATCAGACTCATGGTAATGAAGAAGGTGATGATGATGCTCATGATGAACATACTACATATGAGCAGACCGGTGATAGAGTTATTGAAGGATTGCGAGACACATATGAAATTAGAAGAGGACGCCGACTACTTTATTAAAAAATTCATCTATTTTATTTCTAAAACTTTTGTAATGTTAGCTTGCATCTAAATTTTATATTTTTGTTATGATGTCTTATAAACTTTTTTTTTTAAAAAAATATCGTATTACATTTTACGCTATTTTTAAATTTAATTTATAATTTATCTTTTTGGTAAGTTTCATTATTAAATTATTTTTGAAATTGTTATACAATTTTTTTTCATTTAGATATATAGTTACATATTGATTTTTATTATATATTATATAAAATTAAAAAAATTTAAAAATATATTATAAAATAATTACTGATCGCTAACAACTGTAAAAATAACAACACAACGACCAGTTGCAGCGACTGGTCGCTGGTCGCCAACGACTATAAAAATAACAACATAGTAACCGGTCGCAGTAATTGCTAAAATAACATAAAATTAAAATAGTGGTCGTTGTCGCTGTCACCAACCGCGAAAAGAACAAACCTTTTTCATTTTTTATAATTTTCCATAATCATATAGATCGTTTATATCTAGTTAGCTTAATAAAAGACCTATGTTATTTTCTATCACATGGCGTCATAATAAGCTTAGGCAGCCCTGGATAATCTTTAAAAAACATCTCAGAAAACTATGAACTCAAATCAAAACATTCATCTTTAATTTATCAAGTTAATAATCAAGATAAGTAAACCACTATCATAGATTATTGTTTAGAAAGGATGACTACGCACTACCACATCCTCTAATACTACATATAAAGAAATTTATTTTGTGATACAATAGCCTATATATGAATCAAATGAAAAGAGAATATACAAAACGAGTGTCTCAAACACGCACAATTTCTAGGTAAAGCAAGAAAATTCGATGATAGAAACCATCTTCAGAATCTCCCAGCACTCTACTTCTATCTATACCAATCAAAACCATGTTTAATCAACAATCATTTCAGAATCGTAGAATTTAACAGTTTGATATTAAGTCCCCACAAAATCTACTACATACTTATGTACTTACTTTCCTTACAGTTGCTTACAACTGTTCATCTAGATTCATGCATGTCGTCAGTCAAATTTATATAAATGTAACTTATTTTAAAATTTAGGGAAAATATATTCTCTTTTCTCTAAGACCAAATAGGTTAAGTTTATGTTTTGTTCCAATAAACCATATGCACATTATACGAATTAGTTCTTGGCATAAGAACTGGAAACCAAATTCCAAACTGAACTAAAAATAAAAACTCGGTTCAATTTTCAGTTTCTCTCAAATAATTGAACGGTTTTAATATTTTGGTTTATTTGGTTTTCGGTTCAATTCAACTTTTAATTAATAACCGAAAATAACGAAATAAAAGTCAAAACTAAAGTTTACTAATTATATTAACAATACCTAAATATTCTAATATAATATTTTTGGCTACCAATAATCATTTACAATTGAACCAATCGAAACTTGAGATATTGTTAAGAAAGTTTGGCTTCTCAATCTAATTATTAATGTAAATATATATATATATATATAATATTTTTCTTGAAGAGCGAATAGGTTAAGTTTATGATTATAGTTAGTTCCAATGAACACATGTACATATGTTCTACGAACTCTACCTGTTTGGAACATAACTTAATCTCTTTAATGTTTTGTCTCCATCTTCTAATATCCATGAAACTCTTTATTTTCATCATCTTATTATTATCATCATCATCATCATCATCATCATCACTTTCTACACTGACCCTTTAAAATTATCTCTCTCTTTATCGATAAATATCAAAATTGAAATATAGTAAACTAAGCTACGAGCTTTAATGTTGTATATAATGTATAATATCATGAAAGTCTTCATGATCACATCACATTTTATATATTGTGTCATCACCTTCATTCAAAAAAATATTTTACATATTATAATAGAATTAATTTTCTTTTTGAAATGAGTAATATTGTCTTGTCCATAGAGATTTTTAAGGTCGAGGGTCATAGTTGCGATGTAGGCTTGCTTCCTACATTATAGTTGATATGTGGACCCTACTTTTACCCAATAGCTACGTGCCCTGGTCCAACCCTCAGAAAACCAAATAATTTCGATGTCTAATAAAGAGAGACCATTATTATAGTTTTACAATAGTGATATTTCT
>JAKUCM010009412.1:0-18149 GCA_023374145.1 Lepidium sativum | reverse complement strand
CTCCAATAATGTTGCTCTAAGTTATTCCTTCACTGTTGTTAAGCTTGAGTCTGAGGTAACTTCTCTCTTCATTACCTCTTAATCGGTTTAATACTCCTTTTTGATCCTTAATCTGGATTCTAGAGGAGATTCTTATCGTCAGTTTTGATATATGTAACATTGGTATCAGAGCTTCTCGACACCTTGGGACCGTCAGAACATGGCAGAGACTCGAGCTCAGTCGCTTATGGAGATGAACAAACATATGGAAGAGCTAAGAACAACTCAGGTGAAAACATTTGCAGATAGCTTAAAATAGCTCAGGCAAAACAACACGAAGCAACAAAGCTTTTGAAAGCCGATAACGAGTCTTTACGAGTGGCGTTCAACGATAACTTCACCGATCTCCGCAACCTTTTAGTCGAGATCTAACATCCTTCTCCGGACCCAGATAAGCAACCGCTAGGCTAATCGTCTTCAGTTTGGTGATTTACACTCCAACCCCATATTATTTGCCGTTACCAGACCCACTGGACCCGAGATCTCATAATCAAAATCAACAATACTAGCAAAGCCCTATTCAAAATCAAAACCCGAATCTGTTAGATGGACCATTGGCGAGATATACTTAGGTAGTTTTCCCCTTCCTTGATGGTTTTGATCTGAAAGATTAGTTATTTAAATGTGAGGTCTATTTCTCGCTGGATCAAACGATGAATGAATCTAAGGTTTGACTAGCTTACTTGCATCTGTCAAGTCGAGCTATGCAATGACATCAAAATTTTACGACACAGAGACTTGGAGTATACCCACCTTAGACTGACTATGTTATGTCGATTTTCATCCCCATTTGGTGGTAAACACCATGATGCAATGTTTGTGTTACTGAATGTTAAATAGGATGGGAGTTCAATCGAGGATTACTTGGAGAGGTTTGAGAATGCTCATACTATGGTAGAGACAAACTCCTGCTCATTCCTCAATATTCTCCTCACGAACATGGACCCACATCTAGCTCACCATACTCGTCAATTCCATCCAATCGATGTCTTTGCTGCAGCAAATACAGCTCACCTCCATGAACTCTACCTACAAAATTTCCCAAATAAACCCTACAAAAGCTCCCTTCACTCCCCAATACAAACACACTACAAATACAACCAAGATTTACCACTCAAACCAAAACAAACCATCTTTATTTCCCAAGCCAATAACTACTACAAACAACCTAAATAAACTCATATATATTCCGAGGACATTTATCAAACAAGCTAGCTCGAAATACTCCTTTGCTGAAATGGATAACGCAAGGCAAGAGGGTTATGCATGTATTTTGATGAGGTCTTTACCTCCATGACATCAAAACAAAGCATAAGAAGTCGATTTTTACCTAATGGAAGTTGAGAAAACTGATATAGATTAAGTGGAATTGGGTGTTTCAGATGAGTTACCACAAACAGAAACTGATGAAGTGGGACCTCTACTTTCATGTCATGCTCTAAATGGACATTCTACCTATAAGAAAACGAGGTTCACAGGGAGTTATGACAAGCACAAGATCTATGTGCTTAACAATATTGGGAGCACACATGATTTTCTTGACTATAAAGTAGCTTACAAAATTGGTTGTAAACTGGAAAGAATGTAATGGCTGGTGTCGCTAGGTACGGTCGCCTGGAATTTCAGCCAAGTGAGGAATGAAGTTGAAGTTGAATGGGTTGAAACATGTGCTGCGAGGTTCTCCACCTCGTGACAACAAAATGGTTAAGGGATCTAGCCTCAACCATATATTGCTCCTCCAGGAACCACCTGCAGCTTTAATTCAATTTAGGGAGATATTGAGAAAGATGAAGTGATGCAGAACATAGCTTTGATAGCCTCGTTTCTCCATTTATCAGCCAGTGACTCAAAAAGTCCACAAATTCAAAGCTATTAAACATCCTAGCTACATTTAGTGATGTGTTTGCGACAACTATTTCTTTTGATGAGGGCATCAAGCCGATTGAACTAGATAAACCAATGACTCGAGCTAGGACACGCAAGCTTAGAGAACAATTAGGAGAATATGTAGCCAACATTTTGAACAAGGAGGAGAACGCTCCTCCCCGAAACACTCCAAGAACGCTCCTTTCCCGGAATGCTCCAAGATCGATATCGGGACTTCTTCGAAGAGCGCGGTAAAAAACACAATTCAAGACCAAGCAGCACGACAAGAAAAGGTAGGAAAACCAAGACATTCAAGACCCTTTTGAAGCTGACTAAGCGGACCAAGAATCGACAAGACTTGAGCTGGAAGCAACCGAGAAGACTTGGCCCTATATCGCGCCTTACAAGGTTTGTTTTGTGTTTACGATAAATGTTCTTGCAGGAACGCCAAACCAAACAATTCCAGCACCTTAGGATAGAGAGTCTTAGGCCGATAGGCTTTTTAGAGCTTTTATTTTTGTTTAATAAGGCACTAAAACACTAAGTTAAAACATTTGCCATTTTCTTGTAATTTGTCATTTTTCTTGTTTCCTTTTTGTTAATGGGGTGCGAGCCATATTTTCTTTTTCTTTAAATTAGTCGACCTTAGGATCCCTATATAAGGTCTCCTTGTAGCCATGTAACAAACCACCCCAACTTTGATATCAATAAAAAAATACAAATCTCTCAAAGAGAAATCCTTAGTCTTTAGCAAGCTTAGTCGTGTTTCTAAGAATTAGAACACACTGCAATTATCTCGAGAGGTTTCCCCTTGATCTAGAGTGTGCTTAAGTGTATCAAGAAGCCCACCATCCTTCTTGTGGATCGCTCCTCAAACCACCCATTCCGCGCCCCCCGACTTCTCTTACCAAGGAAGTACACTCAGTTCCCTTGGATAAAACCCGCTCCCATAAACCTTAGAGAAGCATCCCGAAGCTCGTATCATTTTGGTATCAGAGCCAAAGATTTTCTAGAAGGTTGTATCTATCTTTATATTTTTTTTATATATTTTAAAACCGTAATCGACTTTCTATCGGGTATTAATCATTCGCATATGTTCTTAGATTCATTTCTCAAGTAAATAAAACCATTGTTTGCTTAAGATCCAATCTATATCTTGCTTGTGATGGCTAGGGTTCTTAGTTCTCAATCTAAAAAGACAAAAAAAAAAATAGAATTCTTCCTTAAGTTTATTTTTCATTTTTTGTATTTTTCATTTTTTACAATTTCTATTTTCTTACAAAAAAAATGATAACTACTTGTTTCTTATTTTGAAAAATGTAAACCCCCAGCTGAGGTTCCCACCCTAGCTGAAATGTTGGCCCAACTTCAAGCCCAGCTTCAAGCCATCAACACTCGAAAGGATCGCTTGGAGCCAAGACCCGCCAACACGCAAGTGAACCTGCACTCCCGAGACGATGACTCGGATGCTTACCGAGAGGGAGACTTTGATCCAGATCCGATGATTACCCTCCACCTAGGCGTCATATCACACGAGGAAGAGACCTCCATAATCGTGGACGTGAGCCGGACGATCCGGTGCACTCCAACATCGACCCAAAACTTACCGCGCCCACCTTCGCCGATAAGGTCGACCCGGAAGTGTACCTCGAGTGGGAGAAAAGAATGAAGTACATATTTGAGTGCTACCATTATGCGGATCATAAAAGAGTAAACTTTGCTGCTGTTCAACTCACGGACAACGCGTTGTCCTGGTGGGATCGCGACCTAGCCGAACGAAGACGTCACCACTATAACCAAGTCACCACTTGGGACGAGATGAAATTTAATCTAAGGAGAATGTATGTGTTTCCATATTTCCATAAAGACTTACAAAAAAGGTTTCATAAGTTGGTACAGGGAAATAGGTCCGTGGAAGACTACTTTGAAGAATTTGACAACCTGAAAAATCGGCTAGAAACCAAAGAACCCGAGGAGGCCATTATGGCTCAATTTGTAGATGGTCTGCAAGACAGCATCGCTAAGTAGGTAGAAAGGCAGCCATATCACGAGTTAAGGGAGTTATTGCACTTTGCAATACAAGCTGAATAACACATAAAGAGGAAGATGGCCGCGCACCGCCGCCCCAAGTACAACACTCCCTGGAACGCGCCCTCCCCGAGACAACATGACAAAGGCAAAACCATTGAGACCGAGACTCGTCCTAAGAGAGCTGATCAAGGATCAACCGAGACTCCAATACCTGAGGTTAGTAAGGCTCCGAATACTTCTAGAACGCGTGAGCTTGTTTAATTCAAGTTTCAAGGTCGCGGACACATGGCGAGAGAGTGTCCGAACCAAAGGGTAATGGTTGCACCAAGGTCGGATAGTATGAATCACAAGATGAGGATGAGATAGAGGTAGATGAAACTGCAGGATAAGTTGAGGAGACTGTAGCATACCTGGACGTAGGGGAATTCCTTGTAGCTCACCGCGTCCTAAACTCTATGGTCGTGATGGATGAAATCGCACAAAGGGAAAACATCTTCCACTCGAGATGTACCATAAGCGGCAAGGTATACAGTCTTATTATAGATAGTGGTGCTTGAACTTATGTGGCTAGCAAGTCCTGGGTCAAAAAATTAGGACTCACCACCACCAAGCACCCGAGACCGTACCGCTTGAGATGGCTCAACGACAAGGTCGAGATCAAAGTCTCCGAGCAAATGACTGTTCCTTTCAGGATTGGAACATACCAAGACCAGACACTATGTGATGTATCTCCCATGCAAGCTGGACATCTCCGACTTGGCCGTCCTTGGCAGTTTGATAAGGAGGCTCTACACAACGGGCGCACCAACTTCTACTCGTTTGTGCATGACAAGTGCAATTATAGCTTAGCGCCCTTGACCCCGACTCAAGTACATGAGCTCCAGCTCAAGATGGTTCAGTCCACCAAGGTAAGTAAACCTTCTCTATTTGTGACTTCGAGTGTCATAGAGAAAATCTTGTGTGTCAAGCAAACTGTGCTACTAATGCTATATAAAGAGAATGTGTGCCTTGAGATGTCGTGTGTAGATTTACCACCAAGGGTTTGTGAGCTCTTAGAACAATTTAAAGATGTGTTCCCCGAGGAAATACCAGCTGGTTTACCTCCAATCTGAGGCATATAACACCAAATTGATTTTGTTCCCGGATCCACATTTCCAAACCGAGTGGCTTATCGCATAAATCCGCAAGAAGCTAAGGAACTAGAACGTCAAGTTCAAGACCTATTGGAAAAAGGATACATCCAAGAAAGCCTTAGCCCTTGTGCTACTCTGGTCTTGCTCGTGCCAAAAAAGGATGGGACATGGAGGATGTGTATGGATTGCCGAGCAATCAACAATATCACCATCAAGTACCAAAATCTCATTCCCCGTTTGGACGACATGCTAGACAAACTTCATGGAGCCACCGTCTTCTCCAAGATAGATCTCAAGAGTGGTTATCATCAAGTTCACATGAAGGAGAGCGATGAGTGGAAAACCACCTTCAAAACCAAACAAGGCTTGTACAAATGGCTTATGATGCCGTTCGGACTCACCAACGCCCCAAGCACGTTCATAAGACTCATGAACCAAGTCCTAAAGACTTACATCTGTAAGTTTGTGGTGGTATACTTTGTTGACATTCTTGTCTATAGTTCATGTTTATCCGATCACCTAATGCACCTTAAGCAAGTACTAGAGAACCTTCAACAAGAAAGTCTCTATGCAAACCTTAAGAAGTGCACCTTTAGCACTAATGAGCTTGTGTTCTTAGGCTTTGTCATAAGTTCACAGGGAATTCGAGTAGACCAAGAAAAGATCAAAGCAATAGAAGAATGGCCAACACCTACAATAATCGGACATGTTAGAAGCTTTCACGGTTTGGTAAGCTTTTACCGCCGCTTTGTCAAGAATTTTAGCACCCTACCTGCTCTTCTTACAGCCATGATCAAGAAGGATGCTCCATTTAAATGGGGAGAAGCACAAGAAAAGGCCTTCTCCGAGCTGAAATCATGTCTCACTAAGGCTCCAGTTTTGGCTTTGCCAAATTTTGAGAAAACCTTTGAAGTAGAATGTGGCGCGTCCGAATTGGGAATTAGAGCTGTGCTAACTCTAAAAAAAATAGCCATAGCTTACTTCAGTGAGAAGCTAAGTGGAGCCACTCTCAACTACCCAACATACGACAAGGAGTTGTATGCTTTAGTCCGAGCCTTAGAAGTTTGGCAACACTATCTACTCGCCAAAGAATTTGTGGTTCACACCGATCATGAGAGTTTGAAGCACTTGAGGGATCAGATGAATCTAAAGAGAAGACATGCAAGATGTTTAGAATTTATGGAGATATTCCCCTATGTGATAAAGTATAAGAAAGGAAAGGAGAATGTAGTCGCGGACGCTCTTTCTAGACGACACAACCTCATCACCATCATGGTCAGCTTCAAGACCCTTTTGAAGCTGACCAAGAGGACCAAGAATTGACAAGACCCGAGCTGAAAGCAACCAACAAGACTTGGCCCTTTATCGCGCCATATAAGGTTTGTTTTGTGTTTACGATAAATGTTCTTGCAGGAACGCCAAGCCCAACAATTCCAGCACCTTAGGATAGAGAGTCTTAAGATCCATAGGCTTTTTAGGGCTTTTATTTTTGTTTAATAAGGCACCAAAACACTAAGTTAGAAATTTGCTATTTTTCTTGTAATTTGCCATTTTTCTTGTTTCCTTTTTATTAACGGGCTGCGACCCATATTTTCCTTTTTCTTTAAGTGAGCCGGCCTTAGGACCCCTATATAAGGTCTCCTTGCAGCCATGTAACAAACAACCCAACTTTGATATCAATAAAGAACATAATTCTCTTAAAGAGAAATCCTTAGTCCTTAGCAAGCTTAGTCGTTTGTCTAAGACTCAGAACACACTGCAAGATCTCGAGAGGTTTCCCCTTGATCTAGAGTGTGCTTGAGTGTATCAAGAAGCACACCGCCCTTCTTGTGGATCGCTCCTCAAGATCTAGCTCTCCTGGATTTCGAAAACCAGTTTGTTGTTGAAACTGATGCATCTAACATTGGAATATGAGCTGTCGTGATGCAAGGCAATCACTCGCTGAGCTTTATTAGCAGAGCCTTAGGACGACAACACCAAGCTTTGTCTGTCTATGAGAAGGAATTGTTGGTTGTGGTTCATGTGGTATAAACATGGAGTGTTTACGTTGCTCACATACCATTCATGATCAAATCAGACCAACGAAGTCTTAATTTCCTAACCGAGCAGAAGATTTTTATTCCCTTTTAACACCTTTGGTTATCAAAGCTGATGAGGTACACATATGAAATTCAATATTGCCAAGGTAATAAAAATCTCGCTGTTGGTGCTTTATCCATGATATCAAGTTCTTAGTTGTTGCATTTGGCTCTGTCACAAGCTCATCAAGGGTTTTATGAATTGTTGAAACTGTTATGGTCCAAAGATCTTTCTCTTAAGAATATCATCTATGATTTACAACCAAATCCAAATTCACATCCATTGTTTTCCTTTAGTAACGAAGAACTGAGAATAAGAGGGAAATTAGTGGTGGGCAATGAGAACTAAATCAAGCTTCACATATTGAAATGGCTACATGATTAAGCTGTCATAGGTTATTCTAGTCGTGGTGCTACTGTCCATCGGATTCAAAGCCTGTTTCATTGGCTGAAAGTGCAAACAGATATTCAAAACTATGTCCGGCATTGTTCAATATGCCAACAAAACAAGTATGTGTTTACAATTAAACCAGGTTTGCTTCAATCTTTACCTTTTCCAGATGGAATTTGGGAGTCAGTATGTTTGGATTTCATTGAGAGGTTGCCTCTTTATACCGGGAATCATTGTATTCTAGTTGTGTTTGATAGGTTGAGCAAGAATGCACATTTTCTAGCCTTAGCACATCCTTACACTGTAGCAGATGTAGCCCAGGTGTACTTAGATTTTGTGTTTCGTTTACATGGATTTCCTAAAGAGATTATCAGTGACAGAGATCCTACTTGCCTAAGTGAAGTTTGGAAGGAAATCTTCAGGGTTTCACAGGGTTGATTTAAAACATTCCACTTCTTACCACCCGCACACTGACAGGCAAACAAAGGTAGCAAATTGGACTCTTGAAACATATGTGCGATGTATGACTATAGATGCACCACAGACATGGAGCAAATGGCTACCTTTGGCTGAGTGGTGGTATAACACTATATAGCATTTTGTCACAAGAACCACTCCCTATGAGGATGTGTATGGTCAAACCCCACCAACATAGTTACCTTATCTGCCTGGTGAGAGTACTTCACGAGTGGTTGACAGGTAAAAGCAACAATGTGAAACAATTATTAAGATGCTGCAATTTCACATTACCTGTGCTAGAAACAAGATGAAATAATATGCAGATTCCAAGTGGCATTTCGAGAGTTTGCTGCATGAGATTTTGTGTACTTAAAACTGCAGCCTTACCGTCACCACTCTCTTAAAAACAAGAAGCTACTGCATAAACTTTCACTCTGGTTTTATGGACCATTTCGTATTGTAGAGAAGATTGGCGCAGTAGCTCATAAACTGGACTTCTCAAGTACCGCAACAAATCATGATATCTTTCATGTTAGTCAGCTCAAATTATGCCCAAATCCCTGATAGTATACTCACAAAAATTCCTCTGTTTTAGTCTGATCTTGGCTTAACCAATGAGTCTCTGGCTATTTTTGACAAGAAGGTAGTCAAACACTGTAACACAGCTGCCACTAAAATTCTAGTTCAATAGAAGGAGTTTCCTCCTGACAAAGGTACTTAGGGAATTTTATCAAGACTTCATTACTGGCTTCCCAACATTTGATCCTTAAGGTTAAAGATGTTCCCGAAGAAGGAGTATTGTTATAGATTATCTTTGTAACCTCTATTTTTGTTTTACTTCTCTATTTACCAGTTTAATAATTATGTTTCTGATATCTCGATTGCATCCGGTGAACATTCACACTTTATGTACGAGCCATATGCTCAAGAGAATATTTAGAAAGTAACAATTTACCATATCTATTATCTTCTCTCTCATTACCGTTAAACTATTTCTTCACCGTTGTTAAGCTTGAGTCGGAGGTAACTTCTCTCTTCGTTCAATTTAATACTCCTTTTCGATCCTTAATCTAGATTCTAAAGGAGATTCCTATCGTCATTTTGATATCTGTAACAATAGCC
This sequence comes from Lepidium sativum, assembly GCA_023374145.1. Taxonomy (NCBI): domain Eukaryota; kingdom Viridiplantae; phylum Streptophyta; class Magnoliopsida; order Brassicales; family Brassicaceae; genus Lepidium; species Lepidium sativum. The sequence goes on along the minus strand of JAKUCM010009412.1, from coordinate 9,030 downwards.
TTGATTAACACTTGCAAATATGAGAAAATGTCGACCATGAGCTTTCTTTCCGACAAGATATGGCGAATTGCTTCTCTCATGGCTATGGCTTCGGCAATGAGAGGCTATTTGATAAAAGGTGCTGGCCGAGCTTGTTGTAGGAGAAAGATCCCCTCTATTGATATTAGGATCCATCCAATTTCTGCTAAGTTTGAATCAAATCTCCAAGCTGCGTCCGTGTACAATTTTGAGTTCTCCGATTCCGCCATTAGGATGTTGTGATGTACGATCTGCCACTCCTTAACATCCATTATTGCTTTGATTATGATTTCCGCTGGTGAATACTCTTTATTTTCAATTCTCAGGTAGGTTCTCGCTTTCCACAGTGACCATACGACCCACAAGGCAATTGAGCCTTGAAGATCTCCTACAGGTGGTAAACAAATGCTTTTGTTGCCCATTTCGATAAGCGTTTGGCAGTCAGGAATTTGTAGTATTTGTCTCTTCCAAAGATTTTCACCAGTTGGCGACGCTTCCTTCAGGATCTTCCTGAGAAACACTTTAAGTTTAGGAGATAGTTTGGAGCTCCAGATGTGTTTTGACCAGTTGATGTGGTTCTCAGAGGCTTGTGTATGCTCATATCATGTCTGCCATGTAAGGTGATATCCCGTTTTTGCCGATTATTTGCATGTCTTTTTGGCCATCCATAAGAACTTATCTGCAAGTTTACAAATGCTCGAATGTATACTAAGTATACTATCATTTTATAGTGGGAAATTGATTCAATTTTCTCCTTATTTCATATAGTCTTACCATGGATAAAGAGATATTAAAGTTTCATTTTTGCTTGTTCTTCTTTGACAGGTCCAAAAGTGATCATTAAACCTTGAATTGGTAGCTTTGGATCCTTCTATATCAACGAGCTTTTTGTAACGCACGTGTCCCATGGACCCTTCGAGTGATTCCGAATGGGTCTGACGGAAAAGGAAGATGGGTCGGGAAATCAGACTGGAAAAGGGGAATTCAGACAAGAAAATATGGATTTGGGACAAGTCCCTGAAAATTTGGACAAGGCATAGGGAAATTCAGACAAGTCCCTGAAAATTCAGACAAGGCATAGGGAAATTCAGACAAGTCCCTAGAATTTCGGACAAGACAGTGAGAAAATCGGACAAGTCCATGAAAATTCGGACAAGGGAGTGATAGTGTCCGGACAAGGGAGTGACAGTGTCCGAACGGGTAGTGAGTTCGGATAGGGAGTGAAGAGTTCGGGCAGGGAGTGAAGTGTTCGGACAAGGAGTGAAGTGTCCGAACTGAGGGAGTGATAGTGGGAATGGTTGGGCCGTTCATGGGTCGGTCCAGGACATAAGTGTCCCGCGGGTTGGACTTGGTCCAATTTAGGTGGGCTTGAATTTGGCCCATCCTGAGCGAATTAGGGTTAACCTATAGATAAGAGCTAAAAACCGCCGCTGCCCAGAAAATTCACGAAAAATTCTAAGTAAAATCGGAATTCTTTGCGAAAGAGCTCTAAGGCCGATTTTTATCGATTCGAGCAAGAGGAAGAACATATCGAGAGCGATCAAAACCGGATCTGAGTAACCTGATTGGGAATCACATCAAGAGGTGTGAGAAATAGGCTAAGGCAAAGGTGAGTTTTCGGGACCGTTGAGGTGATTCTGGGTTCGTTTTGGGAAATAGTGGGATTAAGTCATAGAATGGTTAGGATTGCGTGATTGATTGGATGAGTGAATACTGTTTTCCGTTCATGATTGTTGTTTTGGTTGATTCGGGTGAATCCGGGTAACCGAGGTAGCAGATTTGATCGAAATCTGAGCATGAATAATGTTGGACTCTAAGCATGAATAATGTTGTTCTCTGACTTGATTGTGTTATTGTTTGATACGTTTCTGGTTTGGTCTAGTGGGATGGAATGACCGACTCACTAAGCAAATTCGTTTGCTTACCCAATCTGCCTGATTGTAGGTGATTTACCCAAGGACCGTGAAAGTGGCTAAGTAGGAGCGAGATCGAGGCGAGAAGGAGGAATGATGGAATAAGACTGGGATAAACTAGGTCTAGACACATAATTTAAACATTCTTGCAAACTTGTTGTACTAGAACCTCTTGAATTGGTTTATGCATACGTTTTGGACTTATAAAACTGTAAAAAACTCGAAAACAACTAAGTAATGAAGAACATAAAATTGGCTAAGTTGATCCGCCCATGACCAAAGTGAATCGAATCCGGACGTAGGCATCTCGAGTTAGGGTGCCACAATTTTTCCGTTGCCAATAGCTTTTCCAATATTAGTCTTTATGAGATATCGCCCTATGAGGAATCTTATCCATCCATGTGAAGCATTTTGTGGTAACTTACAATTCAAGAAGCTCTGTTCTTTTACATGTTTTCCTAGCAGGATTTTCCCTAGCAGACAATTAGGTTGATTTAACAGTTTCTGGCTTTGTTTTGCTAAGAATGCATCATTGAATTTTGGAGTGTCCCGGAAGCCTAATCCACCTAAACTTTTCCCCTTTGTGAGGTAATCCCAAAGACCAAACACATCGTCCTCTGATCAAGGTTCCCAGATCACCAAAATTGGGTAAGCACCAATTTGATTTTCTTTGTTAGGCTAACCGGGAGTTTACAACACGACATCGTTTAGGTTGGTATAGCAGATAAGATTGATCGTAGCAGAACAATCTTCTTTACCGGAGATAGCGGTTTTGTTGCTCAACTGATAGTTCGTATCTTTTCAACTATCGAAGTGGATAAATATTTTTTTGATCTCCCAAAGAGTTCTGGTAATCCGAGATACTTCCCTATTTCCCTTGTTTAATTTATCTGCAGTGTTCTCTTTACTCTCTCTTGAGTATCTTCATTTTTTTTTGCTGAGAATATTAGACATTTTCTGAAAGTTTGTCCTCTACCCTGATGTTGTCTCGTACTGTTTCAGGATTGACAAGAGAGAGTCACAACTTTTCCTATTTGAGTGGCAGAAGAACATAGTATCGTCCGTGAATAGGAGGTGATTGATGGTTGGACTCTGTTTTGCAACTTTTTCACCACATAGAGTTCTGTCGTGAAGAGCTTTTGAGCATAGGCCCGAGAAAATAGTTGAACACATAATGAATATATAAGAGGAAAGTGGACCCCTTTGTCTTATTCCACGTTGAGGAACCACCAATCATTTCGCCAATCGATTAACCAGAAACGAGTAAGTAACCGTGGTAACACATTCCATTATCCATTTGTAAACAGGGTCTGAAAGTAAGATGTGAATACAGATGATTTTCTCTTCATCAGTTTGTATCACTCCATCTTGGTCTTCCAGTAATGTGAATTTATTGTTCTCCTTCCATTTGTCACAGCTTTTGGAAATAACCGGTGTTCCAATCTCCACCTTGTAGCCAAAGTTGTATGCTCTGTTATTTCTATATATTTTCCTCTTCATTATATCTTTGTTTTAGTTTCTCTTTTAATGAGTTGATCAAGGCTTTGTTACTCTGGGAACATGTGGTAGCTTCTTCTAAATTTCTTTTCAGCTGGTTAACATCCCTTGTGCTCTCTGTTTGCTTCTTCTTCCTCCATTATATTATACTTTATCTGCATCTTGAAATTTTGACCATAACTGAATCCTGACGATTCATTTCCCATATTTCCTTACCTAACTTTTGAATTTCCATATCTTTCTCTAGGGCTCTATCAAAAGGAATATATACATAATGGGTTTGTTGCTTAAAAAAAGGAATTTGGGAGGCAAAAGAAGGAGAATTTTCTCCTATCTTTGGATTATGAGCATCCATTTCGCGAAATAATAGGGTATATTCTCAAGGACTCTCTTTAGGTCTTCCTCTGTGGAAAACTGAAACTGGACCAGACCATTCCCCATATTAGCTCCCGTTGGTCTTGAGCTCACCTTCCAGTGCTCTGAGAGGAAATGAATAAGGGACCATACCCTTTGCCCTTCTGGGTTTGTTAGTTTGCAGAGTATAGTAAGTTTGTGTTGTTGGATGAGCTCCGAGTCAACCATTGCTCGGACCTTGACTCTTCTCACATGAAGAGTTTCAGTAGGGTGAGCCAAACCCTTACCTTTCTCAGCTGAGGAGTATCTCCTAGACATCCTGAAAGACTTTTTGTTGAATTAGAAGATTTTCTTCTCACTTTGTGAGTAAAGTTTGAGATATGCAGTGATGTAGCTGTTTGCCTTTAGGTATTCATCAGATCTGTTCGGGCCACGGTTTCAGAAGAGAAATTTGCCATCTTTTGTCGGTTCATCGGAGCAAAACAACAGAGGGAGGGCAAAACTGTTTTTGACTTTCCTTAAAAATGAAATCAGATAGATAGGCTTCTGGTTTCAAGAACGTTTTGAAAAGCACCTAAAAGCGGTAAAAACGGTAATGACAAACTCCATTGGGAAAAGTGTCTCGCCGAGCTTTTCTAAGTTAAAATCGTTTTTATCTTAGCATAATTTATCACTTGAATTCTAAATCTTATCCGGTCGAGTTATACACTCACCTAGAATTAAACTCTGGTATGCAAAATTGCTGTAAGAAAATCTGTATAATTGGACATTAATCATCTGACCGATTTCTTTTTTTTTTCAGACTTTTTCGAGTAGTGTATATATTAAAAAATTATATCAGTGAATATATACATAATGGGTTTGTTGCTTAAGTAAATTCTTTGTACTATTAATTTAGTTTTTATTTATGGGTGACATTACTACGGTAAACAATTTTTCGAGTCACGGTTTGAATTATTCATCTTATATACTACTCAGTTTAGAAAGAAAGAAAAATTGGAAGAAAACCCTTTACAAAAATGTCATTTAAAATAGCTTTTTATGTAAGAAAGCTAAAAAAGCTAGTTTTGGAATTTATGAATTTGTATGGCATTGAAAATCGACCTTTTAAAATAACATATAAAAACGTGGATTATTAGTAAATTATAGAATTCTTGACGTTTTTTTAGTTACCTATATACCAAAGGTAACCGACAATATTTTGAGACATTATCTTATAAGAATATTCAATTAAATATCTGGCAACATTCAAAAAGTAACGAGTACGTACTTTCTATGTGTTGAGAAATGTATGTAGCAAGAAATCACTTTAACTCTCGTTAGTGATTGTGTAATATATATAAATTGTTTTAATATATTTGATGTTTTTTATACACTACAAGAGAACATGTGTTTTACAACTCCCATTTTCGTCTCTAAAGCGTTGTAAAGGACGTTTACAACGTATTAGGGACGCCGCGTGAAACGTCGTGTCTTACACGTCGTAAGGTACAAAACGTTCTAAAAACGTTGTAAAAATTAACAACGCAAAAAAACGTTGTTAAAACGTCGTAAAGAGGGAGTTGTAAAAACCTCGTAAATATTGGCAAACGTTGTAAAGTCGATGCCAATATAAACGTTGTAAGTTGATTGTAAACTTAGCAACGTCCTTACAACATTTAATTTACAACTAATTAGAGTCGATTTTTTTACAACGTTTTAGAGTCGATTTTTTTACAACAAAGTAAAGATGAAAGTTTTACAACTACTTAAATATGAAATTGTTTACAACTATTTAAAGACGAAAATTGTTTACAACTATTTAAAGACGAAATAATTTACAACTACTTAGGAACTAAATTTTATTATGTATTTTTTTATTAAAATTGTGAAATTTATTTTTTTGTATTTAAAATAAAATATGAAATAATTAAAATAAAATTATAATATAAAATATATAATTAAAATGTTTTTACAAAATTTAATTACAAATTACAAAATATTTAACGAAGTAATTCGTCGAACATGTCAGAGCTACGGTTGTCCTGATCTTCAGTCACCCGCTCGTTCAAATCGACCTCGGCATTCTCCGTAGACCTAATCCCGAGGTTGCGACGTCTAAGCTCCAAAGCCGCAGATGTATGTGGATTGCCCACGACCAAAATATCCATCATGGATTCCATGGCTGCGAATTTCTCATCCGTCGTTTGCTTTAGCGAAGCAATTTCTACACGAGATTCTTGCAACTGAGTACGGAGTGAGTTTTCGACAATCCAGTTAGAAGTGACTCTCTGGACATCTTGGGCGGATCCTATGCCAATAATCCGTCCCTTTTTTGTTGGAGCGATCTACAAAAAAGATTTGTCAGGGAAAAAATATTATTTAAACTAAAGTATTTAATTTAATACCTGTTTATAAATTGCGTTGATCTCCGGAGCACTCAATTGGACTGGAGTACCGTCGGTGGATTCCTGGGAAAGCTGCGTTTGACGCTCCTGAACCGCATCTTCAAACTGGCTATGTAGCAGCTCACAACGTGGATCGACGAAGACGCCATATTTCTTCTTATGGGTTGCGGCATAGAGTTCTGGAAGCGTAGGAATCTGTCCAGTTTTTTCCGCCTAATAAAATTCAATTTTAATTAAATATTAATTTATGTTAATAAATATTAAAAAAGAAAAAAATTATTTTTAAAAATACTTACGATTTGTATTGCCACTCCGCCAAAAGGCATTTGGCCTGCAAATACCACATCCGTTGATACGGAACCTTCTTAGGCCCACTCCCTTGTGCCTTATATCTTGGCTTGTTACAACCCCATGAATCTCATTTTGATAACCAACATCATGCAAATTACTTGATTCACCTATATTAGCATCAACATTCCTAAAATTACTACTACTTGCTTCGTCATTCCCACGACCGCTATCACCTTCCCCATGGTGAAACCAAATGTAATAATGTGGTGTAAACCCTCTATTTAATATATGACTCCAAACAGTTTCTACTCGGGCGAATTTCGTATTTTTGCATTTCCGACAAGGACAGAACATCTTACCCGATTCAACCGTGATTTCGGTTTGACTAGCCTGGTGCATGAATATTTCTGCCCCATTCATAAACTCCTTTGTCACGATTCCGGCAACATCTCTATGCATATACATCCACTTCCGTTGCTCGAAAATATCTCCACCGAAAGACATTTTTGGGATTTTTCCCCAAAACCGTTTTTTTTTTCTCCTTTACCACGTTTTTTTTTTGTTTTTTGATGTTGTGATTAATGAATAGAGCCTTCCTCCTTATATAGGCAAAAAATTAACGATGATTTTACAACTTCTCGCAAATTACGAGTAAATTACAACACATGTACCTAACCATAAATATCTAATTTGAAATTACGTCCTTAAGTAGTTGTAAACAGTTTAGTCGTAAAAGAGTTGTAAAGTAGTGACGTTTTAACAACGTAATTTTAAATTTACCAACACCTTTACAACTCCAAGTTTAAATTTTATTTAAACCTTTTACGTAACAAGAAAAACGTGTATACCTAATTTGACATTCGATGTTAATTCGATGTAAATTATAGAGGTCGTAAAAGTGTTGCAACTTAGGGACTTATTCACAACGAATTGTTGAAGCAATGGAAAAACATTGTTAAAATGTCGTAAATTACCGACTTGTTTACAACGTTTTTTTTCGTTGTATGTTTACAACTCATTTACGACGTTTTTTCTAAACGTCGTAAAGAAGTTGCAAATACCTCCCTATTTTACAACGTCCCAAAAACGTTGTAAAGTATGGTCCCTAAACTAATGTTCTCTTTTAGTGATATAGTCATGACATAGATATATATTGCCCTAATATATTTGATGTTAGATTTCTTTGGTAGATTATATTTGATGTTAGTTGCATATATTCGAATGTAATTAATTGAAAACAGTTACGAAAAAGAGGAAGATTAATTGAGTACATATTTTATATGTTATGGAACAATTCTTCATGTTTAATACTGTAATTAATAAAATATATATTTTTATAATGATGGTATAAACGACCAAGATATATAGTTTTATAATATATATAGTTCTAAAACAAATTGTCACTGAACAAATGAGTATAAAATGTTTATATGGCCAAAAGAAGTGTGTGGGGCAATGTCAAAATTATAGATTGGTCGTGTTTGAAGGTAAACCAATTTGGAAGTGAAAGAGTAAATATGAAGAGACAATGTTAGGGTGCCTTAGAAGTCCTTAATTTCCTTTTCATTCCTTCCTTCTAAATCAATCTCACCAAATCCTACGATTTTCTATTTATACATACATACATGAATATACATAACTTAGTAACTTACCATTATCTTTAAAATATTTAGGTATATATATATGTTAAAATGGGGTTTAAGCCACATGAACACCCAAAAGTAGTTAACGATTATAGGTTTAAAATCTCCTTTTAAGCTAAAAAGAGTTAGGTTCAAAACAGGCTACCTACCAAGCATTAAATTTTTCACGGGTTTATTATTGGATAATTGGTACAGTTATTTTTTGATAAATTGTTAAACGTTACCTTTCATGCATACATCTTTATAAAAATAGATCCACCAAAATTTATTTACAAAAATACCTTTCAATTTTATAATTTTCGGATTACAACCTCACTTGTTTTTCCATTCATTTTTTGTTTCCTGCTAACAAATTTGCATCTCATACTTTTCTTGCCAAATTATTTTTTCATCTTCAAATTTTTCCGCCAAAAATTTACTGGGCTTTCGAGTGTTTTACGGTTACTACTTTTTGGTTTTTCAAGTATTCAAATAATTTTTGGGTATCCGAGCTTTTTACAAAAATTCATATATATATTTAAGGTATTCGTGTATTTTTCATGTATGCGGGTCATTTTCAAGTGTTTTTATTGTAATTGAGTGTTTTTCAAGGATTCATGTATTTTTTGGGTAATCAAAACGTTTTCAGTATTGCGGTATTGAGGTAGTTTCAGATATTTATTGATTTTTTTGCATATTTATGTATTTATGTATTTTTTGGATATTGTAATTTTCAGATATTTTTTAAGTATTTTAGTAAATTTGATGCATGTATCAAAGGGTTCTCATATATGAGACACAAATTTAAGTATTCGTAAGTACTCATGGTTAATTCAAAATTTATTGGATTTCTAAGGTTACCCAAAATATTCTGAATATTTTATGAGCTTTTCAAACTTGGACATTTTATATACAGATTTACACTAAGTTTGAGTCGGGCTGGGTTAT
>JAKUCM010009411.1:0-24036 GCA_023374145.1 Lepidium sativum | reverse complement strand
AGGACACGTGTCCGTTATTAGTGACGGCTAGGGCTAATTCATCTTATGGCTGGCGCAGTATCTTGTCGGCGCGACCTTTGGTTGAAAAAGGAGCGATCAGAAGGTTAGGAGATGGTAAGAATATGAGGGTGTGGGTGGACCCGTGGATACCGGATACAGTCCCCCGACCAGCAAGACAAAATTCAGTTAATATGTTCCCTGATCTGACGGTGGACCAGTTTATAGATTATCGATCATGTACGTGGAAGGAGGTATTGGTACGACAAAACTTTGATCCTACTAATGTCCAATACATACTCGGAATGCCTATTCCACGACATCAATGTCCTGATTATGGGGTTGGATGTTTACTAAGACAGGACGATATACCGTTAAGTCAGGGTATCTGGCTGAGACGACGTTCTTGAATACCGAGGAAAGTTGTCAAGGTCCAACATTTCTGGCTTTTTATGAGAAGATTTGGAAGATTAGAGTTCCCGGTAAAATACGCCATTTTATGTGGCAAATTTTGTCAGGAAGCGTTGCCGTCAATCAGAATCTTAATCATCGAGGGATTCATTGTAATGTGGAGTACCTGAAGTGTGGAACTGAAATTGAAACCATTAATCGTGTTCTTTTTCAATGTCCGATAGTGCTTCAGACGTGGCCCCTCTCGGATATACTGTCAGCAGTAGATATTTTTCCAGGGGACTCAATTTGGTACAACTTGGATTACTTATTTTGGAGGTTACCTGACATCGGTAATCATCTATACTTTCCTTGGCTAATCTGGAATATTTGGAAGGCCAGGAATGAATTTTGCTTCTCAGATATCGTCACCGACCCTCGCACTATTATTACTAGGTTGATGGCAGAATGGAGAGAATGGTCACATATCCGATCTCGACCTATGGTAAACGACCTCGGTCATCGGGCTCTCTCGGGACACAGAAATCCTCATGGATTTTCCCATCTACAACCTACTCAGGGTTCACAGGCTACAAATGCTTTGTGGATGCTTCCTGGAAGATGACATACCAATTAACAGGGCTAGGGTGGTTCAGCTTTCCAGATTCGGTGGAGGGATGTTGTTCGGGTGCTCGTTGTGTGAATCGTAGCTTATCAGTACTACACGCAGAGGTCGAAGCTGTTCAATGGGCCATGGAATCACTAGTGGCTATTTAGGCGTTGGAGATAGAGATGTCGACGGATTGTGAGGCAGTGGTGCAGATTTTTGCTAATCCAGGAGGCCAACTTTCCTCTCATACCAGGAAGACTTTGCACGGTTACGCAATCTTTTCTCTTTCTTCTCGCTTTCGACTATTCCACGTAATCTCAACTATAAAGCTGATAGTCTCGCTAGGTTACGAGAGACAGGCTATATCCTCGTAAGAAAATCAGTGATCGTCAGTCCATATGAAGCCGATGACTTCAGCACCATAACTGAAGCAGTCGCTGAAAAGGCAGAGAATTCAACTAAATTGCAAACAACAATCGACTAGATCACTTTGAAATACGATTTATTAAGCAATATTCTTAGAGAATTAGGTTTACAATTAACCTCTCTATTTATAGGCACAAGAGACAAACCGTCTTGCCCTAAAATCTCTCCAACGATTTCCTTATCACAAAGAAGATATTTTTCTTTTTCTTCTCTTATAAGATCTTCCAAATATTCTCTAACAAACTTGAAGATATTTTCTCTTTTCTTCTTTTGATAAGATTTTCCAAATATTCTCTAACAACCTCATCCTCTCTCACACCTAACCACAGATTCCCGGAGGATGGCTACTTCGTAATATGCAAGAGCAGGTCTTTACGAAGAATATGTTGTTATTTCAAATAAAAAGAATATTATGCTTATTGGAGATGAAATTAACAAAACCATTATTACTGGAAACCATAGTTTAATCGATGATTGGACTACTTATAATTCTTCTAAGCTTTGGTAAGTATTTGTTATTATTTTTGTTTATAATTATTCAGGTGGAAATATAAGAATAATTGTATGTAACTTTATTGGTTTTTGTAGCCGTGGTCGGAGATCGATTTGTTGCAGTTGATGTGACGATTAGAAACACAGCTGGACCATAGAAGCAACAAGCCCTGGCCGTGAGAAAAAATGCTGATGGATCAACATTTTATCGATGTAGTTTTGAAGGCTATCAAGATACTCTTTACGTCCACTCTAAGACAATTCTACCGTGAATATGATATATATGGTAAGATTCATAATTATTATTATACTCTAAAACAACTTATAGAATATGGTGAATATTTATGGCATAACTGTAACTACCAATCACTTTATTGATTGTCAATCAGGACTAGTCCTGAATACTTGGAGGCCATAAAAAATATGGGAAAATGGAGCCCTACGACAGAATTAATAGTAATTATTTAAAAATATGTGTCATAATTAAATAAAAACAAAAGGAATAGTAAATTAAACACACAAAGATAAAATTTTTTTTTTTTCAATTGGTTCGCAAATGGCTATTAGCCTAGTGGCAAAAGGTAAGTCCAAATAAGGCAGCTCATTTGCACAACTAGTGATCAAGTTTCCCCGCCTATATTATGTAGGAATTTTTCTTTTTCTTCTTTTGATAAGATCTTCCAAATATGCGTCTCTCACGCATCTTCAATCTCCCCTTTTTGGCTTGATGTGCATCTCCAGCAATCACGTTCATGTTCTCCATTTCTAATATTCAGGTTCTTGTTCTGTAATCACGTTCTTGTTCTAAATCAGCTTCCTGATCTGAATCAGCTTCCTAATATGCACGTTCTTCTTGCTACAATGCTCCCTCTCGAATGTCTCTCCCCCATAATCAGACATCTTGATCCATCTAGAGTCAAGCTCTCATCCCCCCCTGCTTGAGTGCACATCGAGACAAAAACAAACAAGTGTCTGTCTAATCGCTAGGATCGACCAATTAGTGTACTAAGATACATAAGCACAATCAAGAATCAGAATTACCAAATGCCAATTCTATCACAACTCAGTTTAAACATAATTTCGTTTTTCAACAGACATTTGATCATCTAGCAAACTCCTGAGTGACCCAGAGTTACAATCAACCATGTGAACAATTCTTTTTAGCTTTTCATAAAATCAGTTTAAGATACGAAAATACCTTTTGCTGAGATTGATCATCCACAGAGAACCCATATTCCTTGAAGCACAACACACACTCTACTCTTTGAGACGTACGATCAGAATCAAGATTTTGGTGGCTAGACTTTCACACTGTCATGCCTTTATCACAAGCATTTTTCAAAGCATTGAAAATATCAAACGGATCAGACAGCTGGAATTTCCTTTGGAGAGTCATATATAGTAACATATGCATACTTTGATGATGTAGGCACCCTTCTTGATCACGTGACTGTTGCAACATCACAAATACGGTATAATTACTTTGTTACAAGTTAATGTACCCTTCTTGATCATGTGTTTTGGTAGATCATCACAAGTACGATACTTCCATCATCTGCATAAAACTGAATCAAAGATATCACTTGACTTCTTAACCTAGTGATTCAGATATTCCACATATTTGTGAAATTTTTGTAACAAGTATCACTTGACTTCTCAACTCGTATATACTTGCTCTCCTCAGCTCTTTGACCTCATTCTCCTAACATTTAATATATCAGTTCAGAGATTAGCTTGTAACGGCATGACAGGCAGCTATTTTCCACTTGTTCGATCAAAACTAATATTTGTCTGCCTTTTTCAAGTATGTGCCATCCTTTTCCAGAAACAAGCTCCTGTTTCAAATCAGCTCAACAAAACCTCAAAACATCGTTTAGTACTCACAAATCCCAATTGCAGTTCTCAGCTCCACAAAACAATTAAAAGACAGAGGTTTAGTAAACAAATCAGGCAGTTGATATTCAGTGTTCACATAATCAATTATAACCAGTTTCTCCTCAACAAGTTCATGAATAAAGTGATGAGTGTCAATATGTTTAGTTCGAGAATGTTGAACATGATTCTTAGCAATGCTAATGGCACTTTGATTATCACAATAAACAAGCAAGGGTTCAGAAATTGTACCGTAATAAGCAAACATTTGCTTCATCTAGAGAAGTTGTGTGCAGCAGCTTCCCAACGCAATGTATTCTGCTTCTGCTGTTGATAAAGAAACACAGTTCTGTTTCTTGCTGAACTAGGCAATCAGATTGTTTCCCATGAAGAAACATCCACCACTTGTGTTTTTTCGATCATCAACACATCCGACCCAATCCGTGTCGCAGTACCCTATTAAGCTTGTCGTCGTATCCTTTGTGTAGAAAATCCCACGTCTTTGTGTTCCACTCACATACTTCAGAATACGCTTAGCTGCTTGGAGATGACTTTCTTTAGGATCAGCCTGAAATCTTGCACAAACTCCTACCAAAAAATAGAGATCTGGACGACTTGCTATCAGGTACAGTAACCCTCCGATCAGAATTATGTATGATGTAGCATCTATAGATTTCCCTGATTCATCTCTTGAGAGCTTTTCATTTGACCCCATAGGTGTCTTTGCTGCCTTGCTGTTCTCCATTCCAAACTTATGAATAAGATTTTTTTGAATATGTGCTTTGATTCACAAAGATCCCATCAGACGTCTGTTTTACTTGCAATCCCAAGAAGTAAGTAAGTTCACCATTCATACTCATCTCAAATTCTTGAGTCATGTCTTCAACAAACTTATCAACCATCGTCTGATTGGTAGATCCAAACACTAGATCATCAACATAGACATGCACCATTATGAATCCTTCAATATTGTTTAGAGTAAACAATGTCTTGTCAACACTTCCACGTGTATACCCATGCTCAATCAGAAATGTGGCTAACCGATCATACCACGCTCTTGGTGCCTGTTTGAGTTCATACAACGCCTTGTTTAGCTTGAAAACATAATCATGATGCTTTGGATCTTAAAACCCTTTGGGTTGTTCAACATACTCTTCTTCATGAACAAATCCATTCAGAAAAGCACTCTTAACATCCATCTGATACAGTTGAAACCCATCTTGCAAGCCATTCCAAACAGAAACCTAATAGACTCCAAACGAGCAACTGGTGCAAATGTCTCTTCAAAATCAAACATTCAACTTGTTAGTAACTTTGAGCAACCAGCCGTGAATTGTTCCTTACAACATTCCCATCCTTGTCAATCTTGTTCTTGAAGATCCATTTGGTGCCAACAACATTGACATCTTTAGGACGACAAACAAGAATCCACACATTTAACCGTGAAAAGTTTGACAGCTCCTCCTGCATATAAGCAATCCAAAATTCATCCAATAGGGCTTCTTTGTATGTCTTGGGTTCAATCTTTGACACAAAACAAGCATACTCGATCGATTCAACAGCTTCTTGCTTCTGTGCCATGAATGTTGCATTCCCATCAAGCTGTTTGAAATCAATCTGCTTTCCTCGTGTAACTCTTCCCCCTGAATCTCTCCTATAACATCTTTAGAGGAATGATTTCGATGCACTTGAGGAGGAACATCAACCCGTTCTGTAGATCGAACACCTGATTTAGACTCTACAGACTGTTGAGGCTCAGCATTTTCATCAAGTTGCTGAAGTGTCAGCCGAAACATGGAAGCATCATCAAAGACCACATTCACCGTCTCTTGAACTATCAAAGTTTGACGATTATACACTCTAAAGGTTGTACTTGAACCTGAGTAACCAAGAAATATGCCTTCATCACTCCGAGAATCAAACTTCCCAAGATGATCCTTATCATTCAGAATGTAGCACATGCATCCAAACACGTGAAAGTAATGTACTGTCGGAGTTTTACCCTTCCACAACTCATAGGACGTCTTTGTAGTTCCTTTTCGCATATAGACACTATTGATGATGTAGCATGCAGTGTTAACAGCCTCTGCCCAGAAGTTTTTAGGTGCATTGCTTCCATGCAACATTGCTCTTGCCATCTCCTGCAATGTTCTGTTCTTGTGTTCAACAATAACATTCTGTTGTGGTGTTCGTGGTGCTGAAAGCTGATGATCAATACCTTGTTCTGAACAAAAACGTTTGAATAGATCATTCTCAAACTCACCACCATGATCACTTCGAATGAACTTGATACCTTGACGTTCATTTTTAAGCTGAAGTATCAAGATCCTGAAGTTATCAAAAGAATCACTTTTCTCACGAAGAAAATGCACCCATGTGTATCTGCTGAAATCATCAACCAAAACAAGAATATACTTTTTCCCAGCAATACTTTCAACTTGAATAGGGCCCATCAGATCCATATGAACAAGTTCCAACATACTCTTGGACCTAACATCCGGAACAGACTTGTGTTGAGTTTTGACCTGTTTTCCCATGCTACAAGGACCACATACAAACTGCTGATCTATTTCAAGCTTTAGCAACCCTCTGATAATCTCTTTGTTAGATAACTGCGTCATAGTCCTAAAATTCATGTGACATAGACGTTGATGCCAAATCTGAGCTTCACTTTCTGATTTTGCAACCTTGCAATATGAACCAGGAACCCACATATAGCAATTATTTCCTGTACGAAGCCCCTCTAAATGAATAGCTCATTTCTCATCAACAACTCGACATTCAGTTCTTGTAAAAGTAACATCAAGTCCTGTATCACACAGCTGGCTGATGCTAATTAGATTTGCTTTTAGTCCATCAACAAGGAAAACATTTCAAAGTTTAGGTTCTGTTGAACTTCCCGCAGTCCCTTTACCACGAATTTTCCTTTAGCACCATCACCAAATGTCACCTTTCCAGCAGTGACCTTGTTCTCCTGTCATATGTCTTGAGCAACCACTATCAAACTACCACTTACTCATTGAGTTACTATTATCACTTCGCTCAGCTGTGGATGCTACTCTGCAGAACAAGTCCATTTTCTTAACCCAAATCTGGTTTCTGTTTTTACCATTGAAGGTAAACTTTCTTTGTCTCCAAATTCGCTGAATCCTAGATTGAAGCTTATAACACTGATATCTCATATGCCCTTCTTTGCCACAATACCAACACTTTACTGGATGACCCCAATGCGATCCATAATACTGAGTTTTCTCAGATTTTCACCCTAGACCAGCTCGTTGATGTTGATGTTGATGTTGTACTCCACCTTTTTGCTGCAAGGGTTTGAATTGATCTACATTCCCTAATGAACTAGTAGCCTTGATAAACTTTATCTCTGCGGATTCCTTCCCCTTATAACCCAAACCAGAACTATCATTAGATGTCCTTCCAACAGTCAATAGATAGTCTAAATCCTTTGTTCCTTTAGACAGCAATCTGATCTGCTTTATCTGCTCAAACAATCTGATTTCCAGCTCTGCATTCTTAGCTTTGACATCTTTGAGTTCATTCTCAGCTTGTTGTAGCTTTTCAACAGCAACCCATTTGTCCATCATCAGACATTTATTTCGTCTTGTGTTTTAACCCAATATGTCACCAACATGCTCATATTATCTTCTGTAGTCATATCAAAATCGTCATCAGACTCTGAATCGTCTGTATTAGTTCCTTCGTGTTCAACAAAAATCTGATTCTCACCAGCTTTTTGACCTTCAGGAATAAGGTTTGCGTTTTCTACTTCTTCCTTATTGTCTTCCATTTCCACAATGCCAAAATGAGCTACAAAGTGGTTCAGAATGTTATCATCCTCGTCACTGTCACTATCAGTATCACTCAGAGTTGTGATTGCTGATTTTCCACTTAATTTGGACATGCATTCAGTCTTGGTATGTCTATATCCCTTACACTCATAACATTGTATAGCCATCTTCCTCTTGGCTGATGGACATGCAGATTTAAAGTGTCCATAACCTTGACATTCAAGGCACTGTTTGTCAGCTCTGTAGTTGTCTCTATCAGTTGTTGGCTTAGCAGACGCCTGATATTCCTTCCTTTTCTCTCTTTCAGCTTTCCGAAGGACCTTTTTCACAAATAATCCAACTTGCTCTTCGAAATTTTCAACTGACTCCCTGTTGTGAGCTGTTTTTTCAGATACAAGAGCAATACTCTTTCCTTTAGTGGTCTCTTCCTTTGGTGTGATCTGAAGCTCATATGCTTGCATCATACCAACAACCTTATCATATTTCATTGTGTCAGAGTTCTGTGACACTTCTAGAGCTGATCGATGACCATGAAACTTAGTTGGAAGACATCTTAAGAACTTTTTAACCAACTTCTTGTCTTTGTACGTTTTGCCCAAGATCAGTGCTTCGTGTGCTAGAGCTGACAGCTTACAGCTAAATTCTTCAACCGTCTCATCTTCACCCATTGTCAGATTCTTAAATCGTGAGGCCAAGATGTCAATCTGAGTTCTTTTCACACTACTAGTACTCTCAAAGCCTACTTCAAGAATATCCCATGCCTCTTTTGCACTTTTACAGCCTTGTACTCTTTTGAACTGATTGTTGTGCAGAGAGCTGAAA
Source organism: Lepidium sativum (assembly GCA_023374145.1). Classification (NCBI taxonomy): domain Eukaryota; kingdom Viridiplantae; phylum Streptophyta; class Magnoliopsida; order Brassicales; family Brassicaceae; genus Lepidium; species Lepidium sativum. Next base: position 15,627 of record JAKUCM010009411.1, on the reverse strand, counting down.
AAGGCTGACAAGGCTTTGGAATTCCATTTAGCATACGATTTCTCCTCTGCAGTCCACGTTTTTCTGGGCTTTGGGACAATAGCACCATGTGCATCTTTGACAACAGGATGTTCCCAACCTTCTTCAACCACAAGCCACGCATCATAATCAATACCCTGTATATGTTGAGCCATCTGGACTTTCCAGTGTCCATAGTTGTCTAGATCCAACTTAAGTATTTTTGCAACGACAACTAACTGTTGCTGTGAATCTCCATCTCGCCCTCAGGATCTAACACCTGCAAACAATAACAAACGTTATGCGGCGACCCGCTCTAATACCAATTGAAAAGGCAAAGAATTCAACTAAATTGCAAACAACAATCGACTAGATCACTTTGAAATACGATTTATTAAGCAATATTATTTCCTTACAAAAGAACTATTCTTGTTGGAATTATTCTACTCGAGAAACCAACATAAATCTATTTCAAAAACCCTAATCGATAACCTAGGCTCAATTCACTAATCTCTCTAAAACTTCTCCCTAAGTTCTTAGAGAATTAGGTTTACAATTAACCTCTCTATTTATAGGCACAAGAGACAAACCGTCTTGCCCTAAAATCTCTCCAACGATTTCCTTATCACAAAGAAGATATTTTTCTTTTTCTTCTCTTATAAGATCTTCCAAATATTCTCTAACAAACTTGAAGATATTTTCCTTTTTCTTCTTTTGATAAGATTTTCCAAATATTCTCTAACAAACTCATTCTCTCTCACGCATCTTCAGTCGCTGCTGCACCTAACCACAGATTCCCGGAGGATGGCTACTTCGTAATATGCAAGAGCAGGTATTTACGAAGAATATGTTGTTATTTCAAATAAAAAGAATATTATGCTTATTGGAGATGAAATTAACAAAACCATTATTACTGGAAACCATAGTTTAATCGATGATTGGACTAATAATTCTTCTAAGCTTTGGTAAGTATTTGTTATTATTTTTGTTTATAATTATTTAGGTGGAAATATAAGAATAATTGTATGTAACTTTATTGGTTTTTGTTGCGGTGGTCGGAGATCGATTTGTTGCAGTTGATGTGACGATTAGAAACACAGCTGGACCATAGAAGCAACAAGCCCTGGCCGTGAGAAAAAATGCTGATGGATCAACATTTTATCGATGTAGTTTTGAAGGTTATCAAGATACTCTTAACGTCCACTCTAAGACAATTCTACCGTGAATATGATATATATGGTAAGATTCATAATTATTACTATACTCTAAAACAACTTATAGAATATGGTGAATATTTATGGCATAACTGTAACTACCAATCACTTTATTGATTGTCAATCAGGACTAGTCCTGAATACTTGGAGGCCATAAAAAATATGGAAAAATGGAACCCTACGACAGAATTAATAGTAATTATTTAAATGTATGTGTCATAATTAAATAAAAACAAAAGAAATAGTAAATTAAACAGATAAAAAATTCTTCTTTTCAATTGGTTCGCAAATAGTTATTAGTCTAGTGGTAAAAGATAATTCCAAATAAGGCAGCTCATTTGCACAACCAATGATCAAGTCTCCCCATCTATATTAGGTTGGAATTTGGCTATTGGACCGGCCAGTTGTGACCCAATATAATTTGCCGTTGACCAAAAAAAATAGTTTTACTATAATTATTATTTACTACATCTTTTACGTGAGCTTATAATCAAAAGTTGATGTAAATTTTTTAAAATATAGACATAAGTTGAATATAAATTATAAATTGTATAAAATATAAACATAAATAGAATAAATATTATAAATTTGTATAAAAATTTGGGGAACTTTTTCAATTGGGGCCCTAATCCCAGATTTCACTGGCTTACACTACAAGGAAACATGCTGAAATCCGACCGAGTTTCTGACGGTTGGTGTTAGGTCGGAATTTTCTGACACCGTGACCGACCAAAAGCAACACGTGAAGGAAAGTTCGAGAAACCGTCGGTAGTGGTCGGTAATTTCTGACCACTACCGACCATCATGTAGTACCGACCGTGACCGACGGCTGTTGTAGGTTTCTGTAGGAAGTTTTCCGACCAACACCGACCGCTTGTTATTTCCGACCGTTACCGACGTCACCAGTACAAAACGTTCCACATGTGTCGTTTTCAATTGTAACCGAAAGTAGGTAAGTGCGTTAGTACCCGTCGAAAATGGTAGGTATTAACTACTATATTTACCTCCAACGATCCTCTTTCCTTTGCACCACCATTTTTGCAAAAATTACCAAACATAATGTCAAATATCAATTTTCGGGTTTGGATGGATGAAGATAGAAACGATCCGGAGACGGGGTTACTTACCGAATCATATGCAGAAGGGATGAAACAATTTATGGAATTTGCCGGAAATCAAAGCAAAACATGTGAAACTGGTAAGATGTACTGCCCCTGTTCTAAATGTAAAAATATGAGATTTATTTCAGTAAAACAAGTATGGCTGCATCTATATAGTAGAGGTTTTATGCCTGGGTATAAAGTATGGTACTCGCATGGAGAGAACCCATCTATGGTTAATTTTGCAAGTACTAGTGCAAATATAGAAGGTGGTTTTGGTAGAGGTGGAACTATGCATGAAGATGTTGGTAATGTAAGAAATTCCACTGAACGTTTTGAGGGGGATGCGGGGGTGGAATCGATAGTTGATTCCAAAAATGTAATTGGTTCAATTCAGATGGTGAACGATGCATTCAGAGATAATATTCCTGATTTTGAGGCTGGAACAAATAGAGGAGAAGAACCAGATACTGAAGCGCAGAGTTTTTATAATATGTTGGATGCAGCGAAAAAGCCGTTGTACGGTGGGTGTGAGGATGGTATATCACCATTATCGACTGCAACAGACTTGATAAACATCAAAACAGATTACAATTTAGCAGAGTCATGTGTCGATGCAATAACTAATTTGTTTAGCAGGACTCTACCGAAAGATAATATCGCCCCAAGTTCTTACACCGAGGTTCAGAAATTGGTAGCCGGACTTGGGTTACCGTACGAGATGATAGATGTCTGTATCGATAATTGTATGATTTACTGGAGAGAAGATTCAGATATGGTGCATTGTCGATTTTGTCGTAAACCTCGGTTTCAGGAAGCTGGAGGTAGAAATCGTGTCCCGTACAAGCGGATGTGGTATTTGCCACTAGGAGACAAGTTAAAAAGGTTATATAAGTCAGAGCGTACTGCTGCTGCAATGAGATGGCATGCGGAATACAATTCCCAAGGAGAGATTGCACACCCTTCAGATGCGAAGGCATGGAAGGCGGGCAAACAACAACATCCTCGGTGCAGACCTGAACTTTTCCAACAGTTCGTCGTTTATTGGGAACACGAGGACACCAAGAAAGTGGCATCGAGAAATTCCATCAATCGGAACAGCACCCGCGGAAGTTTAGGAGTCGCTACACATAGCAACGGTGCTCAAACATTTGAGGAGCGTTCCCGTGTCCTGGTTAGTAACCTCTTAATTTAATTTACATTTCCTTCGAAATTTTTCGAAAATTGTAATTTTTTTTTGTAGGCATCTCAACTTGGAGAGGAACCTGATTTATTCGTCCTAATGGAGGATACCCACACAAACAAACCGACAAAGCGGGTAGAGGACAAGAAGGTGCTCGGTGTTCTCGAGACGGTCAGACAGAAGACTTCAGAGATACTTACGCAACGCAGTCAAGAAGGCGAAGGCTGTTCTACTCAACTAACTCGGGAGGAGATCGATCAGCTCGTCATTGAGGTACAATCAATTTTAAATTAAATAATTACAAACTTTATTTTACTTTAATTATTCTCATATTTCGACAGTCTACTCCCCGTACGAAAGGTCGACCGTTCGGCCTTGGCAACCTTGTGACTTCTGATGGCGTGCCAGCTCGTCTTACACAAAGTTCCTTTGACGCCATCAGAACGGGAGCAATTCAACCAAATGTGACTCAAGCAAGAGGAGATGGAGCGCCAGGCTGAAGAGAACAACGCCAAATTACGGGAATTTGAGCGTCAGATGCTCGAATTCGCTAAATTTTGATAGGATTTTATGTCTTTCACATCATCATGTAACTAGCTTAATAATATGTTTAAAACAAATAATTTAATAAATATTTTCCTTTTAATAATACTTTATTTATTTTATAATTCAAATAAATTTAATTATAATATTTATTATTATAATAAATTATTTACAAATTATTATAATAATAATTTAATTATAATATTTATTGTATAACGGGTCGAAGGAAGTGGTCGGAAATTTCCGACCACCAGCGACCACCATTTTCTGACCACCAACAACCACCATTTTCCGACCACCAGCGACCGTCCTTTTCCGACCACCGGCGACCGCCGATTTCCGACCACCGGGTGACAGCAAAATTCCGACTTTCACCGACGACAGGTTTCCTTCGCCCTCTGACGGAATTTTCCGACAATGTTTTGTTGTCGGATAATTCCAACAAGGACTGACCACATTCTGTTTTCCGACCATCTGATACCGACCCTTGTATTTCCATTAACGGTGGTCAGAAAATCATTTTTTCTACCACTTTTGACAGCTATCGGCGTCAGATTCGGCCATATTTTCTTGTAGTGTTAGGCTCAAGGACAGCCCTGTTGTCAATTGATATGAAAACTATATTTTATAATATGACATCAAAGTCTAATGTTAGTCCAATACATAAAAGTGGATCAGTATTGTTGTGGTATTTTTGAGATAATGGATTTGAACGGTTTTCACCCACCTAGTTCCGGACGTCGCATACTCTGACCCGATCAATTTGAATTTTTTGGGTTTTAGATTTTTCGGATTTATCTATATATTAATATTTTAATGTTTTATTTTAGGTTCGGTTCAAATTAAAATCAGATTCATTCCTAGAAAATAATTGTTTGAGTTGGGTTGGGGTTTTGATGACATGTTAGAAACTTAGTATATGGTGTATATATTTTGATTTTGAATTTATTTTTATTATTTTTATTTTTTTTTGTTACAAGAACCGTAAATTTTATATTCGGAAACGTAACTGCTGTCTTTCAAAACTGCAACATATACGGTAAAAAACCAATGATAAATCAAAAGAATGTAGTTTTTTTTGTTACATGTATGATTGAATCAAAACTCACGGAAGAATCGATCCAAACCAAAAAACTGGAATTTCCATCATTAATTATACAATAGGAGCTGCTCCGGATCTCGCAGCTGACGCAACCTCAACCAAAACATTCCTTGGATGACCATGGAAGCCTTACTCAAGGACAGTGTATACATTCAATCATACATCAGCGATGTTGTCCAACCGGACGGATGGCTTGAATGGAATGGTACAACCGGATTAGATACAATCTCGTATGGTGAATATGAAAACTTTGGACCAGGGACTAATACAAACAAGAGGGTTCATTGGTCAGGTTATAGCTTAATGAACTTGGCACAAGCTATTAACTTTACCGTATATAATTTCAATCTGGGAGATAATTGGTTGCCTCAAACTGATAGTCCCTTCTATGGTGGTTTGCTTCATACCAATTAAACATTTCCTACCATTTTATATAGATAATTGGTCTTGTACCATATTTGGATGAAATAAAAATTTTATTCATTTTTATCATCAAAAATATGAATTTGATGTCAGTCGCATGATAATATAATATGTTGGACAGTTCATGTATTAAGGGTAATCTCTATGTTAATTTCAATAAAAAAAATAGAAATATATAATTTTTTGATTTCCACGAAGGAAAAAAGATAAAACCTCGAAAGTTATAAGAATATGTGTAATAAAATAGATTTATGGGTTTTTTTTTTGCAATTTGTTTCCAAGATATGTCATATATAAAAATAAATAAAATTTATGATAACATTAATGATGGTGAAAAAAAATAATCTCGAAACACTGAAAAATGCACAATACAAATTAATTTGTATGTTCATTAGAAAACGAATTAAAGGACAACTTGCATCAATTTTTGGACCAAACACCTTAATTTTCCGGAAAAAGACTCAAAGATCAGATTTGAAAGGAACTTTGGTCAACGGTAACCAATTCTTACCATTGATGAAAGACTTCACAGTAAACCAATTAGCTTCATTACTTTTTAAAGACGTCTTTAAACCTTTCCACTGAACTCGGTTCATGGTCGAAGCTCCAGGTCCAAAATTCAAGTGCTCTGCATAGAAGATTGTATCTGGTGCAGTATCTCCAGTCCACGGAAACCAACCTTTAGGGTTTATAAATCCATCAATGAACGATTTCATGACCACTGTTGTAGATAAATCCTTCCAAGGCCGGCCTAGGTACGTTTGGATTCCGGTTAGGTTCTCTAAAGGCCTGATGGTACAATTGTGGATAGAGATTCCCGTATTTTGGTTCGGATCAGTTCGGCCTTGAGCTGTTACCATATTCTGTTGGCCTTGTAAAGGACGACGTGGTAAGATTTGGCAGTTTTGGAATACTACCGCAGCGTTTCCGAATATGAAATCAACTGTTCCAATGATGACACAGTCGCGGTAAAACTGACGTTTGGAATGAACGTAGAGAGTGTCTTGGAATGCGTCAATGGTGCATTTGTAGAACACGACGAAGTCTGCACTTGCCAGTAGAGCTACAGCTTGATGCTTTGCTGGACCAGCTGTGTTGCGGAAGCCCATGTCCCTAGCCATGAATCCTTTTCCAAACACAGCTATATACACAATACAAAGAAGTAACTTAATAACATGACAAATGAAAGTATTTTTTTTGTAATTAGATTGACAAAATGTAATCTATAACCCTAAACTTCCAAACTCCAAACATTAGCACATGATACTACGCATTGAAATAATCTTAAACATTCAAACTCTAAACGCTATCACATAAGACTACACATCGAAGTAAACCCTAAATCTCCGAGTTCCAAACACTATGATGTGATATAACACATCAAAATAACCCTAAATTTTTAAATTTCATACACTATCAGGAAAAGATACACATCGAAGTAACACTAAATTTTCAAATTCCAAACACTATTAAGTGAGGCTGCACATCAAATAACCCTAAATTTCTAAATTTCAAACACTATCAGGTGATGCTACACATCGAAATGCACTAGGATTGAACCTTTAACTATTGTAAATACATTATGCAATCTTCACATGGAATCTTTTAAATATATGTATAGTAAGTACGTACCAAATGTGGCGGTTTGGAAGGTGGGAGTTCCATCAACGAAATTGAGTCCAGCAGAGACAATAGTCTGACTCTGTCCATCTCCAACCATCACAACATTCCACTTATTCTTCTCAACTCTAACATTCTCAAAATAAACTCCTTTCTTCACATATATAATCGTAGCATTATCATTCTTCTCCACCACTTCTATTAAAGCCTCACTTATCGTCTTATACTTCCCTGACCCATCTTTAGCCACCACAATTGTCGCTTTCTTCCTCAAATCACCACTCTCCAAAAGTCTCCTACCTTCCATCATCATAGGCAAGTCATTCACAACAACACTTTCTTTAGCAGTCGCCATCAAACCACGTCGTTTCAAGTTAACAGAATCAGCGAACTTCCCAAGCCACGTTATGATCGCTAACGCATTACTAGTCATCTTCGTCGCGTTACTCATATGAGTTTCTCCAAAACTTATCAAACTCGGATTCTCTACTTCCATTAACGTTTCCATACACGTTTCCTGATACGTTTCCACAGAGCTAAGCCATGTCCTGAGATCTTCAGTCTTCGGTTTGTCTTTCATTATCATCATTGTATCGTTGAGTTCTTCAACAGCTAATCCAATAACCTCCACACAAGTCTCCAATGCTGCTGATGTAGCGTTATCCATATGTTCACCATTAGAGAATCCAGTAAGAACCTTCGAAAGCTCCATAACGGTGAGATTAACAGCGAAGATAAAAAGCTCCTCTGGATTCAATCGGCTCGCGTTTGGAGCTGACCCAATGGTCTCTATACATTTGTCTTTATACAATGTAACGTCACACAGAGCTTTCACCGATACAGAGATTGAATCTCCGTTACTCTCAGTCTTCTGTTTCTTTCCGTTACCGTTAGCTTTAGCTCCAACGACTGCTCCTATTACAATGCAGACGAGAACAATGGAAGATATAGCGATAATGATGATTCTCTTCTTTGATCTCCGACTTGCTTCGAGTCTCGCTTGCTCACAATCGTCGACTTTGCCATAGGAGGACATTTTAGTAATGTCTTCCTAATTGGCCTCTCGTTTGTGAATTGAGATATTAATACGTTTGTGTTAGTTCTTTACTCTTTGTTAAGAGAATATATAACAGTCATTAGTATGTATACACTTTTTAAAATAATTTTTTTATTAATATGTATATTTAATTTGATTTGATTTGATTTTACGCGGTATGTAAATTGCGTGCGAGGCACTAATTTAAGATGAATTTAATCGTCTAACTGCGACTGGTTCTCATGTTTATGTATATAGAATCTTGCTATCTTACTGTTCTACGAATATCATAATTGGAAATAAAAATCGATTTAATATCTTTGAGTTTTTGAAATTATCTTATATGTGTATATATGAACTTTTGTTTAAAATTTCGATAAAATAATATAAATACATAGAAAAGATTGATATAAATGATCATCAAGTAAAACTAACTTTTAATTAAATACGTCGAAAGGACAAGTAAATTTATATGATTCCAAAAGAAACACACTTTTTAGAATTTGGAGTAGTAAAAAAATTTATATGATTCCAAAACAAATTGTTGACTATTGTACAACAAAACTTTTGATCCGCGATTTCAAAACCATCACGTAAATTAACTCAATTTTTGTTATCTATTTTATTTGAGAATTTCGATTACATGGTATTTCCGTTAATATTTGAATTATTGTTATAACTAATCAAGATAATATTCTAGAACTTTCTTTTGTTTAACTTTTTTAAATTCCGAATTATAACTAACTAATTTCTAATTGATAGGTTAATAGGTTTGTATAATCTATTTCGAGTATATTAGATACTATTATTTTTTTAATATGTAAATATATATTATATAATTTTGTAACAAATAATCATCTAAATTCTAATAAATCTAATAGATTTCCAGGACTCACTCTTTGGCTAAAGTATTGAAGGCATATATTATAAGGATCAGTGTCCTTTACAGGCTTCACTGAAAGCGATATCATCGTATGGGTTGTGTAGTCTATACTCCGCTAGAGCTTTAGATGGTAAAGGGAGTATTCGGAAAATTGGAGATGGTAAAAATATTAAGGCTTGGCACGATGCATGGATACCAGATATGTATCCCCGGTCTGTCTATTGGTCGAGTCTGAATTTGTTTCCGGATATTACTGTCGATTAATTCATCAATCAGAGGACCGGTAAATGGAAAGAAGTGTTAGTCCGACAGTACTTCGATCCTAGAGACGTACAATTGATTTTGGGCATTCTGATTCCCCGACGGCAAAGACCGGATTATTGGGGGTGGCACTTCATTAGCACAGGGAGATATTCGGTAAAATCAGGATTCATGTAGCCGAACATATGTCTTTGTCGGAGCAGTGTCAATTTGGGCCAAATTTTCAAGTTTTGTATAATAGATTTTGGAAATTAAATTGTCCATATAAGATTAAACATTTCACATGGCAAGTTTTATCGAGATGTGTTGCTGTAAATAAGAACTTGACCTAGAGAGGTATTAAGTGTGATATTCGATGTACACGATGTAATGCGGACCAACAGTCTATTAATCATGTTCTGTTTCTATGTCCACCTGCTATCCAAGTTTGGGCAATGTCTTGTATTTCGTCTGCGCCTAATATTTTTCCTAGTACATCTTTTGGTTTAATTTGGATGTTCGGTAGGTTATTTGAAAATGATGATACGAACATGTTTCCATGGATCTTATGGCATATTTGGAAAGCGAGAATACTTTTTATTTTTCCAATCAAGACATATATCCTCGAAGGATACTAAGTAATGCAACAACAAATCATTCAGAATGGTCTATGGCTCGAATTGAATGTTCGGACGTTAAAGTACCTCTAGATGTTCGAACTGATGACAAGAAGTCGTCATTAGCTTTCCCTACCAGCGCTAATTTGCATTTCACAGGCTATAAATGCTATGTGGATGCGTCCTGAAAGAATATCGACCAACATCCGGGTTTAGGTTGGTTCTGCTTCTCAGATTCAATGGGTGGAGAGTGTATGGGTGGCAGAGGAATACCTCGGAGTCTTTCGGCTCTTCACTCGAAGGTTGAAGCAGTGTTATGGGCGATGAAGTCTTTATTTGCACTACAAATCACAAAAGCGGAATTCTCGGCAGATTGTGGGTCAGTGTTGCAGATTTTCGATCGATCAAAAGAGTTGCATGCATTCATTGCATATCAAGAGGAGTTCATACGGTTGAGTACTTTATTTTCTGCTTTCTCTTTATCAGTTCTCCCGAGATCTCTTAATCATAGAGCGAATTCCTTAGCCTGTCACTCAAGAGAATTTAATTATGACCGTTTGATGTAAAACTTCGCCGTGGTTATTATTATATGAAATATGTCGTTGACAAAAAAAAAATCTAATAGAGTCCAAAAATAACAAATATAATAGACGTATATGTGATATTTTCATTTCATACCCACACATCTATATACGTAAACAAATATCACATACAAAAATTTATAATTATACATAAAATAATGATAATATTTCATAATAATGAATTTATAAATCTTAATGAATACATGTTTTAAAATCTGAATAAACACATTTACAAACTAAAATGAATACAAGTCTAGAAATTTAAATGAATGCAGATCTAAAATTTTAAATGAACACGAGTCCAAAAACTTAATGAATACAAGTTTAAAAAGTTAGCATAAGTGAAAAATATATATTGACATTGTATTGCATCAAAATCTTAATAATCAGATCGAAAAATATACTCCGTGTATAACATGAGTTGTCGTTAGTAAACTTATTTGTATTTGGTTAAATATATATATATGTATATAATAAATAAATTTGTATATACAAACTATAGCATAAAATAAGAAAGGAAAAACTAATATTATATTTAAATATTATTAATAAATATAAATGAAAACAAACATAAATTTATTTATTATAAAACTCTAGTAATCATCTAGTATATATATAGAAATTTGTTTATAGGTTATTTAAATCTAAAAAGATGCTAGCTTGCAAGATTCCTTTTTTGTTTATGCAAAATGATACATTTAGCAAAAGAGATAGTGTAGATTTTCATGGCAATAAACAATAATTATTATAATATTTTAATTATAGGTAGGTGGGATCCAAATCGGATTGATATTCTCCAGTATATTTTCTCTTAATATAAAAGAATGGTTTGGGTTTTATAAGGAAAGTTGTGAAGAGCACAATGTTATTATTGGTTGGAATTTTCCATACACGATCTCCAAAACCGTCCTGGGGTAATAACTTAAATCTCATAATTTTTATTTATTCACTTAAAAGAATTGACAAAATTGAGTGTTATACCATCTCCATCCTTAAGAATCTCTAATGGATTCTTAATTCATTTTTATTGATAAATAATTTTAATTTTAAGAATTCTAATAATTCTTTTATTATTTTAAGATTCAATAGTAGAATATGAGAAGGGATTCTTAAAAAAAATACAAAATCTATTAAGTTTAATATTATTACAACAAATGTAAATACAATGTCAAATGTTAATACAATGTCTTTTTATGTCAAATGTTAATACAATATCAAATGAATGATTGTGCAATATACATAATTACATAACCTGCAACAACAACACAAAATTACCAGTGTTTGTCATCTTCTTCTTCTCCTCGGACTCATCTTCATCTCCTTCACACCAATCTGTTGAACTAATATTACAATACACCATTGTTACAGAAACTTAAACATCAAATCACATAATAGAAACTAGTGCTACTAAGCATGTAGGACCTTGATTTTATCCTCTCCAATGTGCAACTTCATGCTCTGAGAAAGAGAGTTCATGGAAGATAACCAACTTATTCCATGGAAGATAACATACAAGGGTAAACTAGGAGGACATGAGCGGTTAAACAAATTGAATAACGTTCACCAAAGACAGATTTAAAGAAGCATGTGAGCTAATGTAAGTAGTTGAGGTTTATCTAGAGATCATGAAAAGAAACAGTATTACCTCACTCACTTCTACTCTAACATGATTGAGAGTATCACCACTCTGATGGGACAATGAAGCACCATGTGATGCTCGCATTCCTCTGAAGTTATGTCTTTTCATGCATCACTGCAAATTACATAACAAGACATCAATGACACAAAACAACACATGTCAATCACATTACTAAACCATGAGCTAGAGTTTCTTTTGTCCACATCCGATCTAACTAATAGAACAACACATACCAATCACATTACTGAACCATGAGCTTCACAAACATTATCTTCATAAACCCAATTTATCGATAAAACAAAAAAAAATATAAAGTTCCAGCTATCTTGTTTATATTTAAAGTAGAGGAATTCTATTAATCAAGTAATCACTAAAAGTTATCATAACACATAAATGGAACTTTGAGCTATCAAAGCAGATACACTACACTGCAGAAAGTGGGAATGCATAAATTGCGATGGAGTTACCTATAATGCAAAAATCCCTTCTTTTTCAATAGTTTTAACTTGAGAGACGATATTGTCATCAACCCAGAGAATAGAAACCGGAACCATAGCTCCCCATTTGTCCTGGAGAGCAGTCATTTCACATTTGATGGCTATGATCCCAGTTCTTCTAGAGGTCGGAGACATCTCACCTTGTTTTGCCTCGATGATTCGAGTTGGGCCCCGATAATATCAGATCCACTACTGTCGACGACCCAACATCGGAGCTGAATCGTCGGAAGATAAAAAAGCTATAATGAGGAAGAGATTCAAAGATCGTCGAGATGAAGAGTTTTACAGTCTCGCCTTCGATTTCAGAGTCTCGGTGTTCATCAAATAAGAGTTGTTTTGCAAAGGGTCAAGACCTGTAATCTAAGAACTAAAATTCTTTTTTTGATTTAATTTTTTTAATCTAATAACTCATCTAAAAACCCCTCTAAAATACCCCATTGGAGATGCTCTTATATTTTTTTTTCGAGCGTTTCTCTTTTCTTTCTCTCGATCCGGCGCTGCCACCAATTTTTACCAGTCTGACCTCTTCCGCTTTTCATTTTTTCTTTTCTTCTTTTTCTTATTTTCTCTTCTCTTCTCTTTCCTCTCTTTTTTTGTCGGCTTTTCTTTCTAAGCTGATGAAATTATTGGTGGCATAATCGAGAATCATCTATGTGTAGTCCTTAAGTTGGGTCGGTTAGTTGGTTCTTGGGTTCGTTGGTCTTGTGGTGATCGGGTTGGATTTGATGAGTGTTCTCGGTTAAGGATTGGGGATTGGAGTTCATTTGTTACACATGGTTGTCCTATGTGGTACAAGGATTTGTTTCGTCTTTGGTCAGAAGGGAATTTATATGTTAGATGGTCTGAGGGGTTCAATCAATTTCAAATTCGAATATATTTTCTGTTCCTCATTTTTAGGGATTTGATTTTACATGCCTGCAATGTCGGCTTGTTTGAAATTCGAAGATTTTTGATAGAGTCTTTGTTTTGTTACCGATACTTGAAGGGATTTCTTGTGACGACTGCCTATTTAGAGTCTCAAGCTTCTTCTCTGGTTTTGCTATCGGCTAAGTCAACTTCATCTTCTTTTTTTTCTGTTCGTCTCTGAGATTTCACATTCTTTCTATCATGTTGCAATTAGTGATAGGGGTTAAATTAGCTACTAGGAAACAATCTCCTATCAAAGTTCTTTACTTTGATAATTCGGAGATCATCAAAAGTTATGGACACACACTTATTGGTCGTTGTTTTGATCTGGAAGTGCAAGTGGCGCCTCAATTGGTGGTCATGCTTCCTATATTTTGGAGAGTGGAGAAGCGTGTGAGAGGTCTTGATTTGGGATTTGGCAAATTCCAGTTCGATTTTGAAAGAGAAGAAGACATTGTGATTGTGTTAAAATTGTGTCCATTCCATTTTGATAAATTGATGGTTACACTTGCTAGATGGAAACCCGTTTTGGATGTGAACTTTTCTTCAGCCATTACTTTATGGATTCGGGTTTTGAAGCTTCTAGGGCAATATCATGCTCCATTAACATTTCAGGCAGTTAGGGAAGCACTTAGTTATGTCCCTGAGATAGATATGGATTTTGGGAGGATTAAAGTGGAGATTGATGGCGTACAGCCATTTGACAGAACAGTGGAGTTTAGTGGTAATTTCCAGGTTCCGATTGGTTTTGAGTGTGGTAGGTTGCTAGGATATTGTGGTGTATGTCATAGTTTATGGCATGATTCTTCTAGATGTCCTTTGGTGGTAAAAACAGATGCGGTTCGTGGTGTGAATAGTGCCAAAGAGGTGAGTGGTGCTAATTCTCAAAGCTTCTGAGGGGCTTTAGCTAGTCATGGAGGAGTGTTTGTGGGTCAAGATAAGGTTCAAGGAGGTACAAGTGGCCGTCTTCGTATGGCTTCTAGGCATATTCTTGTGAGCTAGTTCAGTTTAAGTGTTCCGGTATGGCTCGTTATGTCCCCAAGGTTGGCTTGGTTGATACTTCAGTTGCTATGGATAAGGTAGTCATTTCGGTTGTGCTCACACCGGTCATGGAATCTGGACTTGTTGGTTATGTTACATCAACATCTCAGACTCGGCACAAGCTATTGCCTGAGCTGGATGATATCAGGGTTCCTAAGGGTGATGCTATGATGTTGAATGTTGTTGTTCCGGGTCTTGGATATGGGAATGTGGATGCTTTAGATGGTGAGGATGACTCTTTAGGTTCAGATTGGAAGTCTGGTTTGGATATGGTGTTTGAGAAAGAGGATGATGAGGTGGATATAAAGGAATTAGTGGAGGATGAGTGCTCTAAAGTGAAGGTTCTGCGCGGCTCCACTACGAAGTGTAAAGCTTCAAAGGTTAAGGTCTTTCATGTGGCGAGTTCTAAGAAGCGTTAATTAGAAGATTTTCTTTCTCTTAAACGCAAGGGTTCAAAGTTAGGGGCTCGGGGTAACAAGGTGGTTGTTGTCATGAGTGAAGACGGGAGTGTTGATCCATCTGTTGCTTACCATTCTTCTTTTTAATTTTAATTTAAATGATTAAGTATCTTAGTTAAAATTGCCAGGGTATTGGGAATTCTTTTTCTTTGGGTTTTTAAAGGATATTGTTGCAAGGAATAAACCATATTTCATTTTTTGAGCGAGACAAAAAAGAATGATTTGTATTTGGAGAATTTAATAATAAACTAGAGTTATGATAATTTTATTTTTGTTGAACCGATCGGTACAAGTGGTGGTCTTGCAATGATTTTTTATAATATTTTTCCCGTTATATTAGAATTTTAAAATAAAAATATGATAGATGTTTTTTTCTTAGTGGACGGTTTGCAGTGCTTTGTTACGTTTGTTTATGGAGATTTAAATCAAATACATCGAGCAGATTTCTACGAATGCTTAAACCGTATAAGCTTAGCTCGTGGTAGCCCATGGTTAATGGTGGGAAAATTCAATGAATTATCCAAAAATTATGAAAAATAAGGTGGTC
>JAKUCM010009410.1:0-44595 GCA_023374145.1 Lepidium sativum | reverse complement strand
GAGAGAGATGTATTTTCATTATAACATATGTTTTCTTCTTGGTCTAATGATAACTTCTCCTTTGTATATTTCTTTATTTTATTGTGTCTTTTCCTAGTAATTTCTCATTCATAAAATTATATATTTTATTATATATAATTATTTTATAACAATTTTTTTAATTATTATTTTAACCATTCAATATCTTAATTATTATTATTATATTTGTTCTCATATAAGTAAACTAGGAATTCGACCGGACTACGCCCAGTTTTCATATTATATATTAGTTTTTCAATTTTTTATTTTTATTATTGTCACTACAGAAGTTTTATATTTTGCATATTAATAGTCACCTAGTTTTCAAATATGTTTAAAGTTGTAAACTGTGTCTTATGTTATGAAAACTGGTTGAAGTGTCTCATGGTAATAAAAGTTGTGTAGATTTTTATTTCATGTAAATCGAAAACTTGAATATATTTTTTGGAAATGATGTTATGATTTAATGACAACTAGTAACATTTACTTTTGCTCATAGAGTGAATGAAATGAATAACTATGACTATAAGTGAGTAATAATGTCCATATTCCGACTAACCAGAACTCAAACCTGATTTTTTTTATTTGTCTAAATTTATCATTATCGTCATCTGAATTTGTCTCTTATATGATTTCAGCTTCCCAGACTCCCAGTCTTCCTATTTGTCTTAAAATTTCTGCTTTTAGCTCTTCCTCGACGTCATTTACACTTGTTTCTTTATCCACCAGTTCTTAGATCTTCTCTCGTTTCTCATCTTTTCCAGGTTCGGTTGTTTCCCTTTTGACTGGTGACTAAACATAGTTAGAGTTATTTCTTATAATTTGTTCCCAACTCTTGTCTATTTACCTAAATCCTTCAGGTCCAATCGAATTCACCGACTTCAAGTTTTGGTAAGCAGTTATTTTCTTTCCTTCTTGGTTGTTCATTTTCTCTTCCACCAATTAATTGGTTGATGTCATCACGGTTTCATATCTTTTCATCATGTTAGTCGATTCTTCATTTTTGACTCCGTTCGAATTTCTTGATACCTGTTGTTGCTTATAGCAATAAAGATCAAGACTACCATACATAACTCAATGACGTGGAAAATCTCATGCCAGCTCATATAATATCAACCACAAAGAGTGTCTCGCAGGACCACAAAAAGAGGAGCCGTTTTTTGTCTCTGAAACAAAAGGCAAAAGCAAAAGTAGATTTGTCCTATTTTGAAACAAAGAGTGAAGGGCAAGTTTTGGGTGTGTAATAACACCCAAAAAGAGAGGTGGCTTCCTTGTTCTGCAGAGGAGACTAGGTTAAAGTTGAAGAGTCAATATATATAGCCAAGCATGATGTGAGAGATAGATGCAATATGAGAGAGAGAACATCATTTAGAGAATAAACTTGGGTGAGTGTTCTTGAGAGAAAACAAAGATAGAGAGATAACATAGTGAGCTTTGTAAAAGGTTCTGGGTTTTGCTTCTCATCTCGTGTAACCTTTTCTCTCAAATCTAGTGGATTCCGGGAGAGAGATCCAGGTGAGACGTCGACCCTATAAAGGGTGTGAACTCTTTAAATGTGTGTGTGTGTGCTCTGTTTTTCGTCATAGCTTCTATTTTCTGTGTTTTTCTGTGTTTTGCGATTCTACTCTCTCAAATCTCTTGGTGTGTGTGTGATTAACTGACAAAAAGGGAGTCACCTTTGGGATTCATTATCATAACATATTGGTATCAGAGCAAGGTTTCGTTGTTTGCAGGTTCTACAAGTCACCTCAGACGAAGAACAATGTCGTCTTCAAGAATGGAGATGGAGAAGTTTGATGGACACGGAGATTACACTTTGTGGAAGGATAAGCTGTTAGCTCACATGGATCTTTTGGGTTTAACCAAGGCTATGGAAGAATATGGGAAGATAAGTGAGAAAGTCACAAATCCAAAAAACAAAGATGCAGAAGGAAAGGAAGCAAGAGAAAAAGAAGAAACTTTTTCTAAGAAAAAGAAGAAGGCAAGAGGCACCATAGTTTTGAGTGTCATGCTTAAAGCTTTGGACCAGCTTTACCTAGCAAAAGCTCTACCTAATCGGATTTATCCGAAACATAAACTTTACAGTTTCAAAATGTCTGAGCCAGCCTTCTAGAGTTTGGAACAAGTGCAAAAACTTCTAAGAGCCAAGGAGAAGGGTTGTATGTTAAGGACAAAGCTGAACGAAGGAGAATATGAGATCAAAGGGACAAGAGTTCAAAACAGAACAGATCTCGATCCAAATCTAAGAACAGGAAAGCTTGCTGGACATGTGGACAAAAGGGACATTATAAAAACGCTTGTCAAAACATAAGCAAAAACCACAACAAGCAAAGGGACCAGGGAGGAAGCAACCGAGGTGAGGCTGCTATGGTCAAGGGTAATGACAATGGTGTTGCAGGTTTATACGTCTTAGAAGCTTTACTTTCAACAAAAATAAATCTGAAGGAGGTATGGGTATTGGACACGGGATGCAGTTACCATATGACTTACAAAGAGAGTGATTTGAGTGCTTAAATGAAGAAACTGGTGGATCAGTAAGAATGGGAAACAAAACAACATCTCAAGTCAAAGGGATTGAGAATGCTAGGATCAGAAATGATGATGGCTCAACCATGTTACTAAAATAGGTCAAATACATCCCGGAGATGGACCGAAACTTACTCTCCTTAAGAACAATAGAAGAACAAGGGTGCAATTTTGTATCAAAGGATGGGATCCTACTAGTGTAAGAAAAAGACTGGACACTCATGAAAGGAAAGAGGCTTGATAAGCTCTACATACTCCAAGGAAAGCCAGAAGTTGGTCAATCATGTGTTTGCACAAAAAGGAGGTGATGACACAGTCTTGTGGCATAGAAGACTAGGCCACATAAGTCAAAGAAACATGGACATGTTGGTGAAGAAAGGTCTTCTGGACAGAAAGAAGATTTCAACATTGGATATGTGCGAGGACTGTGTTTATGGAAAGGCCAAGAAAGTTAGTTTTGCGGTTGCTACTCATGACACAAAGGAGAGATTAGACTACATCCACTCTAATTTGTGGGGAGCTCCTTCCGTTCCATTATCTCCGGGAAAATATCAGTATTTCATCTGATTTATAGATTACTACACTAGATGACATGGGTTTGTAACCTGAAATATAAAGATGAAGCTTATGGAACATTCGTTGAATGGACTACCATGATCAAAAATCAAACCGAAAGGAAGATTAAGATTCTCAGAATTGATAATGGTCTCGAATTCTGCAATCAATAGTTCAATGAATTTTGTAAAGAAAAGGGAATAGTGCGACACAAGACTTGTGCCTACACGCCACAACAAAATGGCATTGCGGAAAGGATGAACCACACTATAATGGAAAAGGTAAGAAGTATGGTAAGTGATTCAGGTTTGTCAAAGACGCCTGCTGTTATGTTGATCAATAAGACGCCCTCATCTTCTATAAACTTTGAGATCCCAGACAAGAAGTGGTCGGGAAGAGCTCTGGTTTATAGTTATCTAAGGAGAGTTAGGTGTGTCGCTTTTGTTCACTCGGATGAAGGGAAGTTGACGCCTAGAGCCAAGAAGGGAGTTCTATTAGGTTATCTCACAGGCATGAAAGGATACAAGGTCTGGTTGATAGACGAAAGAAAATGCACAATAAGCAGAAACATGATTTTTCAAAAAAATGCAGTCTACAAGAATGTGGTTCAGAGAGGAAAGGGACTTGCAAGTGATCAAAGTGAGGAATCAGATTCACTACTTGACACTGATCTTGTAGGAACAGATAATATGAGTTTGGGTGGAGACATGTCGGATGAGGAAGATCACCACAGGGAACAAACCGACAACCAAGAGGCACATCAACCTGAAGGAAGTCAGGAAATCGATGACGGTGTTGAAGAAACACCAGGAAGCTATCATCTGGTTCGGGATAGAGCAAGATGAGAAGTTAGAGCAACAAAAGATTTGAAGTAGAGGGATACTTCAGTGAAAATCTTGAAGAAGAAGATGATTTCTTTGATGTTGAAGCTCTGATCACCGCGGTAGATGGAGATACCATTGAACCACCAAATTATCAAACAGCTCTCCAGGATAACGATTGGGAATTGTGGAAAGGTGTGATGAATGAAGATATGGACTCTCTTGATAAGAATCACACATGGAATGTTGTTACAAGGCAAAAGGGGCATAGAGTGATTGGGTGCAAGTGGATATTCAAGCGTAAGCCTGGAATCTTCGGAGTTGAAGCACCAAGGTACAAGCCCGACTTGATCCAAAGGGACGCGCAGAGAGAAATGATATACTACAATGATATATTCGCACATGTGGTTAGACATGTCTCTATAAGGATTCTGCTAGCCATTGTCGCAAAAGAGAATCTCGAGCTTGAACAATTAGATGTTAAAACCGCTTTTCTTCATGGAGAATTATATGAAAAGATCTACATAGAAGCTCCATAGGGTTTTGAGGACCAGTTCAAGCCAGGTCAACTGTGTCTACTGAATAAATCTCTATACGGTCTTAAGCAGTCACCAAGGAAGTGGAACCATAAATTTGATAGTTTTATGAAAGAGATTGGTTTTGAGAAGAGCCTCCATGACAGTTGTGCTTACATCAAGACACTCGAAGACGCTTCAAAGGTTTACTTACTCATCTACGTAAATGATATGTTGGTTTCAGATAAGGATAAAGGGGTTGTATCACTTTTGAAACAACAACTCAGTGCTAAGTTTGAAATGAAAGATCTCGGGCCAGCCAAAAAGATTCTAGGCATGGAGATCACTAGAGACAGAGAAAATGGTAAGTTGTGGCTGTCTCAAGAAGGATACTTGAGCAAGCTAAACACACGGTTACACCTTTGGGAGCTCATTTGAAGATGTGTACAGCCTTAGAAAAACAACTACTCAGTGATGCAGAATACATGAAGACTGTTACTCCAATCCGGTTGGAAGCATCATGTATTCGATGATTGCAACACGGCTTGATTTGGCATACCATGTAGGTATCATCAGCAGATTCATGAGTAAGCCAATAAAAGAGCATTGGTTAGGAGTGAAGTGGGTATTGAGATATATAAAGGGAACCTTGAAGACAAGACTATGTTACAAGGAAAGCTCTGACTTCATTCTTAAAGGATATTGTGATTCAGATTTTGCAGTTGATAGAAGAAGATCAATCAGTGGTATGATCTTCACTCTAGGAGGAAACACAATCAGTTGGAGATCCGCACTACAGAAGGTGGTGGCTCTATCCACCACGAAACCCGAATATATGTCTCTAAACGAAGCAGTCAAAGAGGCGATATGGCTGAGTTTGTTGGGAGATTTCGGTTATGAGAAGAAGAGTGTTGAGATTTTTTGTGATTCTCAAAGCGCCATAGGCCTCTCCAAGAACAATGTACATCACGAGCAAACCAAGCACGTCGATGTTAAATACCACAAGATCCGTGATACATTTGCGGAAGGAATTGTGGAGGTATTGAAGATATCTACTCTGAGTAATCCGACAGATATTTTCACCAAGATCTTACCCGTAAGTAAGTTTCAAGCTGCTCTGAACTTACTGTGCGTTAAGGCCTGAGTAAAACTTGCTCAAGAACCGGGATCGGAATCTAGTAAATTAGATCGTCATATCTATCTCAGTCTCAAAAAATTTTTTTGTCTATGTTGTTCTGTTTTTGAACTGTTATTGCTAGGTGGAGTTTTGTTGCTTATGGCAATAAAGATCAAGACTACCGTACAACACTCAATGACGTGGAGAATCTCATGCCAGCTCATATAATATCAACCACAAAGAGTGTCTCGCAGGACCACAAAGAGAAGAGTCGTTTTTTGCCTCTGAAACAAAAGGCAAAAAGCAAAAGTAGATTTGTCCTATTTTGAAACAGAGAGTGAAGGGCAAGTTTTGGGTGTGTAATAACACCAAAAGGAGATGTGGCTTCCTTATTCTGCATAGGAGACTAGGTTAAGGTTGAGGAGTCAATATATATAGCAAGCATGATGTGAGAGATAGAAGCAAGAACAGCGAGAGAACATCATTTAGACAATAAATTTGGGTGAGTGTTCTTGAGAGAAAACAAAGATAGAGAGAAAATAGAGTGAGCTTTGTAAAGGGTTATGGGTTTTGCTTCTCATCTCGTGTAACATTTTCTCTGAAATCTAGTGGGTTCCAAGAGAGAGATCCCAGCGAGAAGTAGCAACCCGATAAAGGGCGTGAACTCGTTAAATGTGTGTGTATGCTCTGTTTTCGTCATAGCTTCTATTTTCTGTGTGTTTTCTATGTGTTTGCGATTCTGCTGTCTCAAATCTTTGGTGTGTGTGTGGTTAACTGAAAAAAAGGAGTCACCATTGGGATTGATAATTATAACACCTCTGCTGCAGCAATTTTATAAACTTCATTAGCTTCGTCTTCATTTATGCAGTATTTTGGTATCTTCCCCACCAGAATCAAGTTTCTCTATTGTTTTCCATTTCTCTTTTGCTTATCTGTTTCTTTTCTTGTTCATTTTCTTGAGCTATAATCTCTATTGTTTGCCCCTTGATGTCCAGTTGTGATCCTTAATCCACATATGATTGTTTCTTGTTTATGAGTCTCTCTTACATCTCCAAATTTCACCTTAACCTGTCCTAAAATTTTCTTTCCTCTGTTTCCGTTTTTGGCTTCTTTACATTAATTGTTTCCTCTTCTGCCGGTTTTTTGCTCATTTGATCCAACGACTTTCGTTCTTTGATTCCGTGAATGTTTCTTGAGCTACCATACTCATCTATCATCTCTGATGTTCTAACGACCTCCTCCTCCTCTTATGTTTCTTTCCTTGGATTACCTGTTATTAGTTCTACCTGCTCTTATCTTACCGCCCCCTCAATTCTCTATGCAGAAAACATGTGTGTATGATTTGATCCTTTTTATTCAGTATCTTGAGACTCACTTGAAGCCATCGATTCTGTCTGGAGCCTTTCATTATATCATCTCCTTTCAATCCTTTTTTCTTCTCCGTGTTTCTCACTTACTTTCGGTTGTTTTGATTTGCTAAACTTTTCTTTAGATGACATCGTCATAATCTCTTCAAATTTTATGCTATTCTCATCATCCTTCTTGAGCTAACATCCTCAGCTTTCTTGATGAATCAAAATAAAAAAAACGGGAAAGAAAAACTACATACTCTCCTTTCAAGGATTAAAATTTTAATTTTAGTGTTTTAAGAGCCAACTAGATCTGGTAGAAATACTAACCCGGATTTTGATTCTCGCTTAATCCTTCATACTATCAGACCTGATCAAAGGAAAAACCCACCAAGCGTAGGTCTCGAACATCGAAAAACATGTATCATAGTTTTGGAATTCTCAGTGATCTCATTAAGGATGAACCAACCAAATAGACGAACATTTCAATAACAATATGCAAAGAAACAAAAAAAAAGTCTTAATCTTTATGCAATAGACTAAAACGTGGTAACAGAAGTTGTAAAAGAAAAGTGGGATATTTGATGTAAAGGGGATTACGTATCTCCCTTTATTAGTCTCATAAACCAATAACGACACAAGGAAACCCAAAAACATGAATTGTCAAACATAGCACATGAACATTAATATCTTCATAGATGAAAAGGCGACAAAAGGCCAAAATCTCGATTTCCTTTTCAGGGAGATCCAAAAGTCGAGATTGGCGCTGGTTATCTTTTCTGAAAACTACACGGAGTCACACTGGTGCTTAGACGAGCTTGTTCAGATTAAAAATGCATGGATGACAAACAAATCGTGGCCAATCTTGTCTTCTACAAGCTGGATCCAAAGACCGTTAAACAGCAACAAGGAGCATTCGGTGATAAGTTGACAGAAAAGAAACCACGTGATGATGACCAAAAGAACAAATGGACAGAGCCTCTAAAGGCTCTTTCTCACGTGATAGGCTTCACGTACCACGGGAAAAGGTACACCTTTGTTCCCTTTTTTTATAGAAAATAAAATGAGGTATATATATATATGTAATTTATATAAATTTATAAAAGTGTGCTTCCGTTGAGAAAGAAATAGGCCCTCAGAAGAGTGATATACTTCGATTTCTAGGAAGTACTTTAGTTCCCCAAAGTCTTTAATATCAAACACACTTTTAAGATAATTTTTGGTTGAGGAAATACCATCCTTGTCATTGCCGGTAATGATAATGTCATCCACATAGATGAGAACGACAATCATACCATTCGAGCTATTGGATGTGAAGAGTGTACGATCTGATTCTGATTTATGGAAGCCACGATCTCGGAGG
Organism: Lepidium sativum; assembly: GCA_023374145.1. Lineage (NCBI taxonomy): Eukaryota > Viridiplantae > Streptophyta > Magnoliopsida > Brassicales > Brassicaceae > Lepidium > Lepidium sativum. The sequence goes on along the minus strand of JAKUCM010009410.1, from coordinate 36,331 downwards.
GTAAAGCTTAACTTATGATACCAAGCCGAATGAGATTGCTTAAGTCCATATATGACTTTTCGGAGGCATAACACTCGTCCGGGACGTACGATCCCTTCAAGACCGGGAGGTGGATGCATGTACACTTCATCCTCAAGTTCTCCTTACAAGAATACATTCTTGACATCCATTTGCCACAGCTCCTAATCTAAATTTGTAGCCAAGGAAAGAACCACTCATACCGTGTGAAGTTTTGCAACGGGTGCAAAGGTATCAGTGTAATCTTGACTATATGTTTGGGTAAAAATCTCTTGCAACCAATCAGCATTTGTAGCGTTCAATACTTCTATCACTCTTGTATTTGATAGTAAATATTCATCGGGAGGTGACAGCCCGTTTTCCGGGTGGTAATTCTGCCTCATCCCAAGTACGGTTCTTTTCCATCTCATTGCATTCATCCATCATTGCATCTCTCCACTCTTTGCGGTTTTTAGCCTCTTCATAGCTTTTTGGAATCTGTCCAAACTCAACTTTCCCAAGAAACACTTTATGATTATAACGGACAAGGTCAAGAGAACAAACCATTTGAGTTGGATGTGCCCCGGCATGATTATTGTATCAAAAGCGTGTTTTGATCCAATTGGAGTGATCCTTTCGCGGGCGTGTACTTCGCCTTAAAGGGTTTGCCTCATTCTCATTTTGATTGGGCTCCGCCGGGGAAGTGATGGGAACAACTTGTTGTGATTCATCATCATCCTCGGTGATTGTAGTTGATGGTGATGGTGCTTCATGTGTTCCGTTTTCTTCCCGGGATTGAGGCATGATTATGGGATTTGACTCAATTCCACCAATGTGTTGAAGAAGTGTTCGAAGGCTTTCATTTCGGTTTGTGTCATGTTGGTGAGGTCTTTGAGTTCATCCCAATTAGACTTGTCAAAGTAACCCTTGTCCTCCAATAATTTTACATCCCGAGAGACATATAATCATTGATTTGTTGGGTTGAAACACTTGTATCCTTTTTGTGTTGTTGAGCATCCAAGAAACATACACTTTGTGCTTTTGGCGTTGTTCTCCTGGAATTAAAATGAAACACACACAGCCAAACACTCTCAAATGTTTAATGAAGGATTTCGAGCCATTAAGTGTCTCATATGGCGACACATCTTGTAGAATTTTGGTAGGAAGTCAGTTAATGAGATAGCATGTCATCAAGACAGAATCTCCCCAATATTTCTTAGGCACCTTCATGTGATACATCATAGCCCTAGCGGTTTCCATGAGATGTCGATTTTTCTTTTCCGCTACACCATTTTTTGTGGAGTGTGTGGATAACTTATTTGGTGAATTATTTCATATTTGTTCAAGTGATCTTTGAACTTGGAGCTTGTATATTCACCGCCATTGTCCGATCTGAGTACCTTTATTTTGGAATTGAATTGGTTAGATACGTAGTTTTGAAAATTGATGAAGGCATCATTAGATGCCATTAAGGTAACCCAAGTATATTTTGATTTTTTATCAATGAAAGTTACAAAATATTTAAGGTTGTCTCTAAAGGAGCAAGGTGATTTCCAAACATCCGAGTGAATTAAATCAAAACAATTAGCATAAAGAGTACCAGATTTCGAAAAAATAGACTTGCAATGTTTTTCAAAGATACAAGTCTCACATGTACTATGATCAAAAGAGTTTTTAGGAAAAATTAAACTTAAGGCTCTAGAATGGGGATGACCCAATCTTGCATGTCAAACCGAAGTAAAAGAAGAACTGACATTTAACCCTAAAATCCTAACGGAAACATAATGTAAAGCATTTGGCACCGGAATTTCTTATAAGACATATAACCCATCTTTGGTCTTTCCTCCTCCAAGTGTTTTTCCACTCTCAATATCCTGAAATTGTACATGGTTAGGATCAAATATAGCATAGCAATTTAAATCGGATGTGGTTTTCTTAACTGAGAGAAGATTAGAGGTAAATGTTGGCATATAAAAAGCTTTTGTTCTCCTATTAAATAAATCCAAATCTCTTATTCCATTGATTGATACTTTCTCATCACTAGCCACAATAAAATTTCTTATGGTTGCTTTCACATTCTTTATCAATTTAGGATTACTTATCATGTGATCAGATGTACCGAAATCAATAATTAAGGAATTTCAAGAGGTTTTAGAGAGATTAGAGATACATGAATCTTTTAGGTTAGCAATGGCTTTGATAATTTCATCAAGGTCCGACCATCTCACAATTTCTCCATGAGATTTAGCACTCATTGCCATTGCTCCTGCCGGTTTGGATGTTTTCGCCGGTTCCTCCTCCAAGCTTTCGTGAGCCACATTTTCCTTTTGCTCCTTCCACTTGTTTGGTTTTAGATGAGGATTAAGGATCCAACGTTTATCCTTTGTATGACTTTTCTTGAAATGATCACACACCATACTTCTTTTGTCTTCATTTTTGAATGTTACCTTGTGGGCGGTGATTAGATCCTTCTTGCCATTAATGAGGCTGATATTTCCTTGCTCTCTTTGCACTTGAACACAAACTTCATCCACTGTTGGAAGCTTCTTCTCCCTTAGAGTGTTATGAGCTCAAAGAACCCTTAACTTCCCAAAGTAGTCTTCAAACTCCATATCTTCTTGACTTAGAGTGCTAAGACCTCTTTTGACTTCAAATACCCTAGTGAGATTGGAGACATTTGCATAGACCTTCTTGAGAGTATCCTATAGTTCTTTCGCGGTTTCACAAAATAAATAAGATTCAAGAAGATGGGGATCTAGTGAGGCGGTTATGATGGCCATCACCGTTTGGTCTTCTTGAAACCATTTGGCATTGTCGACAACTACCACATCGGAGGTGCCCTCCATTCCTTTTCCTTTGTCGAAGGCATTTGAGGCTTTTTCTTGTGGTGGCTCTACATGATTCCATAATCCACGGTTGCACAAGATCATCCTTGCAGTCCTTGACCATAGCATGTAGTTAGCCCCCTTAAGAGTAACTGGTATGCATCCCCCTTTGTTGGAATCTATGGTGGTTTTATTGAATAAAAAGGTAACGATTTTGAGAATAAGAGAATAAAGAGAGAAGAAAATATTTGAAAGCCATAATTAATAGAGAATCAAGAGCTTTGTTGCTCTGATACATGTAAAAATTTGAGAATAATGGACCAAGTATTTAAGAATAGAAACCAAGAGAAAGAGTATGAAGTAAAAGCATTTTCATTGATTCAAAAAATCCTTAGCAGCATTCAATACAAATCATAGTTTATATAGAACACATAAGAGGAAGAAGAAGCTGGGAGGAAAGTAGCCGTTTGAGAGGAGGAGAGAAGGGATGCGTGGTCCCCGGGTAAAGTGGTCCCGGGAAAGTGGTCCTGGGGTGAGAGTGATCTGGTGGTCCTACTCAAGGCTTCTCTTCCTGCAACGGCTCTATGACTTCACCAAGGGCCCACATTGGTCAAAGACGAGGTCCCTGCTCCCCACAAGTCTCAGGAGTCGCTTTCATACCTCGAGTCTGGAGAGAAAATCTTGCTCGGGTCTTTTGTGGAGAATCCGTCCTTACCGTGTCAAGGGTCGGGGCTCCCGCGCCCTCACTGATTTTCTCGGACCTCTTCGTGTACTGCATTCGGAGTTCTCTCGGCCATGTGGAGTGCCTCACCTCCGTGATGCCATGTGCCTAGTACCGAGTTCTTCGCGGGAACTTGCGCCCCGATGACTCGTCCTTCATGATTTCTTGCCTCACACGCTATCCTTTATTTTCTCTTTATTTATTTTATCAATATGGGGTCCCAATGTGAAACAAATGTAAATGTAATCTAGAAATAAATAAATTTTGGTTTGTATAATACGGAAAAAATGTTATATTTTTTCTTTCTTGATGTTGTGCTTTGGATGTGAATGCAATATTTGACCAATTCATATTCAAATTCAAATTCATAGATATCAAAGGGAAGTTTGTTGATTTTCCAGCTTTTTTTTGTGTTGCCGGCATAATGCTTTCTAGTTATTAGTATAAAATTATTAGTGGTTGTAATTAAGTACGACCGTATGAAAGGCAATTGCACTAGTGTACTCCATTAAGATTCATTGTTACCAACTCAAAACTAATTCGAAATGATGAAATGATCCATTCTTTTATTCACTCGTGAATTGGTTTTTAAAACATAGTATAATGTAAGATTTTAAGACATGCTCTCCAAATAATGACTATATTCTCGGTTTAAAAGTTTTTGGAGCTAGACTTCCCTTTGATATCAGTTGCTAATGAATGTAATATTAATGTCCTTTGTATACTAGAATTGGTCTTTATACACTTTGGATGTGAGATTCTAATAGAATCTAAGCAGTAAGCTTACAAAATCTGGATTTGCCTTGAGGTCTACCAAGACCGAATAATAGACCGTATAGTAAAACCAAGTCATTTGACTGTATTACATGACATTCGAGCTATCATATGTTAATGGATTGACTCACATTGTTTTGATCAATGTAGGTTTCAGCTAATTTACATTATACGTTTCTGTGGCTTTCTTTGCAAACTTCAGTCAAGTTAGAATGAATATGGCATCGTAATTGATTTGTAACAACTCACAAAAAGTTTGTTTAGCTTGAATTTCTATTTAGTTAAAGGGATTTCTGTTACTTAATTAATAAGTAGATTATCATACTAGACCATTGATGAAGCATGAATATTAGATGAATTAACTTGTCATTGTGCTTGCAGTAGCGAGATCGATCGAGTTCATTGGTAAAACAGTCCAAGAGGTTTTGGAACGGCTAAGAAATATTCCATCAGAGGGAAGCAAAAACAGATCCTTGAACCCTTCAAAAGACACTGTGAAGTCACCTTTGGAGAAGCAAGGACAGCGATTTTCGGGCTCATACAACGCCTTAAAGAATTTAAATAAATGTTTGAGACTGAAGGAGATGATCAGACTCGTGTTATCGGTGTTGTTGGGATGCACAGCATTGGCAAAACTACTCTCGTAAAGAAGTTTTACAAGGACTGAAAATACAAATTTGATAGGCGTTGCTTACTTGAAGATATAAGTGAAATCTTTAAGTCTCAGGCATCGGACATGATTTTTCCTGGTAGGTTCTTGAAGAAGTTGCTAAAACATCACGACATAGACGAGGAGAGAGACCAAGATTATTACATAGAGATATTACTTGAAGGAAAAGTTTTTATTGTTCTTGATGGGGTCAATAACAAGAGACAGATAGAAACTCTTCTCAGGGATTACCGTGACTGGACTAATAAAAGGAAGCTTGATCGTGATTGCAACGAACGACAGATCATTGCTACGGGATCTAAGTAAGGACGATGGCGACGTTTATGAGGTTCCGCAGTTGAACCACACAGACGAGTTGAAGCACTTTCATCATTATGTCTTTTAATCATTCCGCCAATCAGAACGAGATAGACAAGAAAGATTTCGTGGAGCTGTCGGAAAAGTTTGTGATTTACGTGAGAAGCCACCCAGTGGGTCTCGAGCTATTGGCTTCAGAGCTTAAAGGAAAATCGGTGGCCCTCTGGGAAGATAAACTGGATTCTCCTGCGCAAAATCCCAGCCCAAGTATTCGAAAGTGTAGCTGAAACCTACACTTTCGCTACAGAGATTGACTCGAAAGCTATCGGAAAAGAGCGACATCAACACGGCATAACTCTGCTGAAACCAGTGAGACCTCTATTTACTGATCCGTACTCCAAGGCTTTCATCGCTTCTCTTTATTGACTTTGTGTTTGTTATTGGTTACAGAAAGGCAACGGTAATTTCAAAGTCAAAGGTATATTCTTGACTTGTCCCGCTTAGAGAAGAGAATGACCATAAGAAAGGAGCACTTCAACCAGATGAATGAGCTTCGATATCTCAAGTTTTATAGTTCTCACTGTCCTCAAGATGTAATCCCAACGAGATAATATTTATCACACATAAACTTGATTTTCCATTTGAAGAGGTTCGATGTTTGCATTGGCTGAAATACCCATCGAAGGAACTTCAACCAAATTTCAACCCCAAGAACCTCGTTGACCTTAAACTACGTTACAGCAAGATTGAACAAATTTGGAAGATAAGAAGGTACGTATCTCTATAAGTAGCTCGACTGTTTCTCCTGTTTGGTTGATTAGATCTCTTCAGCTAACTTTGGTCCTTGGATCTTTTGTCGTCACAGGATGCACCAAAACTTAAGTGGGTTGATCTCAATCACTCAAGTTGAAGACCTAGTCAGGGGTACCAAAAGCTCAAAATCTACAGACATTGCACCTTGAAGGATGCACGGCATTGGAAACAATTGATCCAGATATGCACTATATGGAAAGTCTTGTTTTTCTGAATCTAAAAGGGTGCACGTCCCTCAAGTCTTTTCCTGATTTTAAACTGTTATCACTAAAGACACTCATCCTCAGCAACTGCTCGAACCTTAAGAGTTTTCTAGTCCTTTCAGAATTTTTAGAAGTTCTACACTTGAATGGCACTGCAATTACTGAACTTCCTACAACCATGGTAAAGCTTGTCAAACTAAACATGCAAGATTGTAAGAGAGTGGAAAAGCTTCCTGAAGGATTTGACAAGATGAAAGTTCTGCAAGAACTAGTATGCTCTGGTTGTTCAATGCTCAGCAGTCTCCCAGATGCGATGAACAGCATGAAATGCTTACAGATTTTACTGTTCAAATTGAACAGCAATAGCAACGTTTCCTCAGATATCCTCACTTGAGCGTATATGCTTAAGTGGAAACAATAACATCCGCCTTTTGGATGACATAAGTCAACTTTATCAACTGAAATGTTTGGACGTGAAGTACTGTAAGAATCTTACATCTATTCCAAAGCTTCCACCAAATCTTCAGTGCTTAAATGCACAAGGGTGTGTCTCACTGAAAACAGTTGCGAATCCAGTGGCCACTTATTTGCCAACGAGTCAGATTCATCCCACATTCATATTCACCAATTGCAACAAACTAGGCCAAACTGCAAAAAAGGAAATCACAAATCATGCACAAAGGAAATGCTACTTGCTATCAGATGCCCTAAGACGCTGCAATGAGGTATCTTTCCTCATTCATTTCTCGTCTCAAGTACCCTTATTATCACTTTAACTTTTGTAATACTTTTGCAGAGTTTTGCTCCAGAGGCTTTGTTCAGCACTTGCTTTCCGGGGTCAGAATTACCTTCATGGTTTTGCCATGAAACAGTTGGATCCGTGTTAAAGCTCAATTTGCCCCCACACTGGAATGAAACAAGATTTGTTGGGATAGCTTTATGTGCGGTTGTCTCCTTGCCAAACTGCCAAGAACAAATGACCTCTTTTTCGGTTACATGCAAGTTTAACCTTGAAAGCAAAATAAGTTGCAAATCTCCTTCGATTGCCCGGTTGGATGTTGGAACAAACTAGACAAGATGGAATCAAACCATGTCTTTATCTGCTACACCAGATGCTCAAATAACATAAAATGTCTCGCGGACCAGCACTCAGGTATCTGGTACTCCAACTACAGCTTCCCTTAAATTTAATGTGACTTATGGGAAAGCTAGACTGAAGGTTCTCAAATGCGGCTTAAATTTGGTTTATGCTTCTCATGAATCCCAGAAGACAAACTCAAATGTAACTACCGAAAGTAGCTTCAGCAATTCAACCCCAATAAGTAATGGCAGTTCCAACATTACAGTCAATGAAAGTGTTGCTACCAATGAAAATGGAGCTAGCGTCTCAGATGAAACAACTTCTGTTGGGGAATGACTTCCAAAACTAATCTAGTGTGATTGTGTCTCTTCCGACGCAACTGGTTGTCTTTCCACTCAAATCTACATCAGCCCAATGCAATCTTCATTAAACCTACCAGCCTCTCTCATTATTGAACCCTTTGGGTCTCCGATCTCCATATTGTATTTCATATTAATAAAAGCACGATTTGCGATATTCAGCCACCGTTTGGGATTGGCGAGACCGATTGAGTTACAGAGCTGATGCTGAAACTCTAGGAGGGTAGTGAAGTTGCCGGTTTTTGCCCATATCAATTTACGAGAAAAGCCATCTGGTTTTCCTACGCTCTAGAGATCCAAAACGTCGTCTTTAGGCGTGAAGCACGGCAATTTGAGATTTGCTCCTCATATGTTGATTAAACTAGGGCTAAGATTTAACAATTTAAGGGTTCAACTTCAAAAGCTGTGTTCTTTTCAGTTACGGGTGCAATCTCTTCTTCTCCCTTTAATTTGCTCTGTTCAGGGTTTTACAGATATAGCATACTTTATTACTTTGCCAAAACTGCCCTCGTTATCTCTTTCTCTCCCTTTCTCTCCTTGCTCTGTCTCATGGCCACCGTCGCGCTTCTTCGGTCTCTCCGCCGCCGTGAACTCCACACAGCTTCCGTCGCTGCCTATAAATTCGTAAGAACTGATCCTGTATCTCATTCCTTTCGTGTATATTTTGTTAGCTTGAGATTGGGGATTTATCTCGCCTTTCTGCTTTTGCAGAGTTCTGCTAGCGCCGGCGGGAGGACGACGGAGCTCCGGTTACGTGGGGTCAAAGATATCATCGCCGTTGCGTCGGGTAAAGGCGGAGTTGGAAAGTCTTCGACAGCTGGTACATTGAAATTGTCCTCCATTTTAGCTCCCTTCTAAACTTTGGGTGTTGAGGTTGAAATTGTCGGGTTTTGTCAATTTGATAATGTTAAAAATCTGTAAACTTTGGTTTGATGTAGTTAACTTAGCTGTTGCATTGGCCAACAAATGTGAGCTGAAGGTTGGGTTGCTTGATGCGGATGTGTTCGGACCATCTGTTCCAATCATGATGAATATCAATCAAAAGCCTGAAGTAAACCAAGGTGTATATATAGATACATTACCTCTTTCATTTTTTATCAAGTTTTTATTTGCATCATTTTAATTTTTCTGTTATCTGTATTTATAAAGATATGAAGATGATTCCAGTCGAAAATTATGGAGTTAAATGCATGTCAATTGGACTCCTTGTAGAAAAAGATGCACCAATTGTGTGGAGAGGTCCTATGGTGTGATTCTTTTTAGATCCTTTGTAGACTTTCTGTGACCACAATAATCTGATGATTTCGTTCAGTAAAATCGAGCTTGTTGGTATTGTTACAGGTAATGAGTGCTCTTGCTAAGATGACAAAAGGAGTTGAATGGGGGAATCTTGATATTCTTGTTGTCGATATGCCACCTGGAACTGGTGATGCTCAGATTACCATATCCCAAAATCTGAAGCTCTCAGGTACATATAGAGACATATGTAGTTGTGTTAGATTTTGGAGGAAAAAAAATGTAGTTATCGAAGTGTGCTTATGTTACCAGGTGCTGTAATTGTATCAACTCCACAAGATGTTGCGCTTGCTGATGCTAACAGAGGAATATCCATGTTTGATAAAGTTAGAGTACCTGTATGGTCATCGTCTTTATGATCTTTGCCTGCTTGGAAACATAGTTCGCTCTAGCTGCTTAATCTTTCTGCATTTTCATACTAGATCTTGGGACTTGTAGAGAATATGAGTTGCTTCGTTTGTCCTCATTGTAATGAACCTTCTTTCATATTTGGGAAAGAAGGAGCACGTCGCACTGCTGCGAAGAAGGGTTTGAAACTTATTGGCGAGGTATGTAATCTAAGCCAAAGTGATTTGATTTTGTGATCTTCAATGCTTTTAAGACCCTTGTTGATTCTCTTTGTGGCCTTACATTATTTTTATTATTTGTTTGCCTATATAGATTCCACTGGAAATGAAGATCAGAGAAGGATCTGATGAAGGTGTTCCTGTGGTTGTTTCTTCACCAGGTTCTATAGTGTCAAACGCTTATGAATATTTAGCCCAAAACGTGGTGAAAGGTCTCAATGAGCTAAGTGATGATCCAGAGAATGAGATTCAGATTAAGCTAAACGTTCCACACTCTAGGCCATCTTCATAGAACAAGCGATGAGAACAAGACGTTAACCAAAGTTTGTCTTGCGCCCTCAGCTTGTGAGATTTTGTACCAAAGAGAATGTTTGCAAAGGGAAAAACATATTTGCAGATGACAAAGCAATAGAGCTAAGCTAGTCACCGTTTATGAACCATATGAATCTGCATAACAAATTTGCTGAGGCTTTCATTTATTAGATAGACAGATGATGAATTTAAATAAGAATTTTAAAAACAACTCTATAGCCATTACATGATTTTAATGGAAATAGAAATAGTGTTCAATTTTCTGAGTAACACATGTTGAGATCATCATATTACACCCTCATTACCTTCTTCTTGATCTTCCAATCCAAGATCCTCATGTCCATAGCATTCTTTGTCTCCTCTACGCTCATTTTCATTAATGTAATCCTTGTTCCAGTCAGGTTCTTCTTCTTCTTCAGAACCCTGAAGTTTCAAAAGACTTTCTTCACTGCTTTGCTTTGAATATTCCATTTGGTCACTGAAACAGGTGCTTTCTCTAGCTTAGCTCTCTTTGGAGAGTTCTCATACAAAGATAGAAAATACACATGAGACTAAACAGAGACGTAAGGAATCTATTATATGACCAAAAAAACTGATCTCTTAATTTTTGGATTCTGCATAGTTGAAGATGACTTCCTAATGAGAGATAACGCTGAAAAAACAGGGGCAAACTTACAGCATCAAATAGCTTATCCAAGGCATCGTAATTGATTTTCAAACTCGGTCTCTGCAGCAAATAAGACAAGTACAGGAGTCAGACAATACATTTAGCTGCAGATGAAAATAATGAAAGATCTAAAGAAATCCAAAAGGAAAAAGTACAATACATCTAGACATCATTTCAGAGAGCGAGCTCAAGAAATGGTAACACTGACCTTTTCATTTTCACTTTCTGCATTGCTTTCGATTCCAGTTGCAGAAGTTTTCTTACTAGGAACAGTCTTATTAGCAGGATCCTTTTTTGTCCTAGTGGTAAGTTTCCTCCTCGTTCCCTGATCAATACAATGATAGATCATTACGAAGATCATCAAAGAAAGTATGTGAGAAACAACATGGAGTTCACTTAACGAAAATTAAGAAGATTGAAGACAGGTTACCTTTTGGTATTCAGGGTTCATCAGTTCCCATGCTATCTTGTTCAGAATGAATTCCTTTTTATTATTTAGATAACCTGCATCCTGTCGAGCAATAATCATTAAAATCAGAAAAAACAGTGCACAAATTGTTCTTGTTCAGAAGCTAAACGGGAAGACAAAGACAAGAAAAGCCAAAGCACAAGAAAATAGTTTTGACTAGGTTATATGGTCGAAATTCAGGGAAACTAATTCGTGATGGACTTACATATTAACAAAATGCTGATTCGGCACAATCCAGGAACAAATTAGATAAACTTTCATATAAAAAATCATATCCTCCATAAGAAAGTTTGAGAGATGTTATGGTTATCTCTACATGTGTGGAAATTTTTTTGGTAGCTTCTATAAGCATCCATTAAACGTTAAGTATTTACCTCAGCATCACTGATATTAGATAAGTCCTCTCCAAGGTCACCATCTAACTGTCGAGAAGGTAAATCACCTGAAAAGTTAAGCACATTATCATAACCAGAAATTAAAAGATACGTTATGCATAATCATTATAATAAACATTCATGGAAAGAGTCTTTGCATTTTTACCTTTGTTGCCGCAGACTTTTAGGTTTCTAGCCCCTGACTTACATACTAAAGCTTGACTAATAGTTTTAACTGGTGAAGTGTTTTTTGAGGATAACTTTACTGATTTCTCCACCTGAAATTAATACACCAACGATTATGAAACATTCGAAATATGGTTTCTTTGCAAAGATGCAGATTTCTACCATCAAACTAAATTCTTCAAAAGTAAGAATCTACACTTTTGTCATCAAGGCAATATCCATACCACAAAGAAACCAAATATGTTGAAAAGCACATGCTTTAAAATCTTTACAAGGTAGTTTCTTCTGATTTTTCCTCTCTAGATCACAGCCACACACATTCAGTAACAAACAAAATTTGTTGTAAATCCGTGAAGAATCAGATGTAGATTACAAATCATGCTTTGCAGAGTAACAAAATTAGATGAGTAGGAACTTTGTGAATTCAATCAACCAACTCAATTAAGATCACAAAAGGCCAAAAAATAATCTAAAATCAGATGGAAACCAAAGAAGGAGAGAGAAATCTACCATTCTTCCCGAACACGAACCCAATGTGGCAAGATTGTTTGATTTAAGTATCCGAAACCTAAAAAATCCGCCGGTGAGAAACCTTCGAGACCGTCATCGGAGAAACTAATCTATAAATTTTGCTTATGACATATTTTCCATTTCTCCCACTTATTAGTTTTAATATACGTGTTTTAATCGGATTGGGTTAGAGCTTTGCCACGTATGTTCACACACCTATAATAATAAGCTATTTTGTAGTTTTCAAACACACCGAAAGAAAAATCCCAGAAACGAGTAGAGTGGTGAGTACTGACTCTTCCTTTCTTGCTCCTTCTTCCTCACTCCTCTAGCGCTAGGGTTTTCTTTCTCGATCTTTTCTTCTGTTAAATCCGAATTGAGGTTTTATTGCGTCGTTTTCCTTCTCGAGCTCAGTGAATTTTGCTACATTGTCATGGATTTTGTTTTCTTTTCCTTTCCCGATCATGCCACATTCATCGTTTTTATGATCTTTTCACCATTCTTTTCTATGCATTATTACCCTTTGTAAAGCGTCTTTTCATTGATCTGTTGCATATTTGTTGTTCAATCTCTTGATGAAGTTCACAAAAATCTGAGAGCATTGCAATATACTCTGCGTTCAGAATCCGAGTAATGGAAGGAGTGTTGTTACCTGATGAGAATCCTTCTGGCAGTGAGAGTGATGTTTCTTCAGCCTCAAGGAATCTGTATGATGATGAGGTTAAACGTTGGATTTTTTCACGAGAAGAAATTGAGAAAAACTCACCATCAAGGCGAGATGGTATTGATTTGAAGACGGAAACTGAACTACGCATGTCATACTGTGCATTCTTGCATGCTTTCGGTGAAAGATTTAAACTGTAAGTATATTTGTCCTTATCTACTTTCTTTATGCTGTTTATCTACATCACATTAAAGATTTACTTGCTTGCTTAGTTTCTATATTGAGTCGGTATTTTGTAGAGTCAAAATCTCAGGGAATTATCCGCTTGAAATGTAGGCTTTGGTTTGTTTAAAAATCTTTAATGTGATGTACTGCAGTCAATTTGGGGTTTGCTTTAGGATGGGATTTATAAACCCTTGTACCTTGATATGTTTAGGAACATGAATCTTCAAGATGGAGCCATTATGTCATATTTACTTATTTCTAAGTTGTCTTCATTGGACATAGTTCCATCTGAATATAAGTTAACTTTTCAGTTTTTGGATCCTTTGATGAATGTGAGCTGATATAAATTTCTCAACGCAGTAAGCAGATAACGGTAGCCACTGCTATAGTACTCTGTCACCGATTCTTCATTCGTCAATCACACGCGAAGAATGACCGATGGGTGAGTTTACTTTGTTTAAGTAAAGTTCTGAGTCTATTAACCTATGATGTGCTTGGTGTTATAAAAACATCCTGACTCCTTGACACTCCACTATAAATTTCCTCCATCTCTTTGTCATCATACTTAGTATTAGTGGATTTATTAGATGAGTGTACCAGATAGTCTTCAAAGAAAGACAGTCTGTGATATAAATCAAGCAGTAAATGAATGTATGCTTGATTCATTCTTAAAGAGCAGTAAGAACTCTTATGCCTTTGCCTGTTACATTTGCTCTCCAGATCATTGCAACAATCTGCATGTTCCTTGCTGCAAAGGTTGAGCAACCTCTATTGACTTCAGATGCCTGTATTATTGCATGTCATGAGATAAGAAACAAGACCAAACTTTCTGCTGATCAGAGAAAGGTTTTCTTCACACTACTGATCCTAAAACCCTCCTTTACCATTATTTTGCATATAAATGTTATTTCACTGTTGCAGGAAGTATATGAGCAACAGAAAGAGCTTGTATTAAGTGGAGAGAAGCTTGTTCTTTCTACATTAAACTTCGATCTCAGTGTTTGTCACCCTTATGTACCTCTTGCAAAATCAATTATGAAAGTTACGGCTGAAGATGCTAAGCCTCAACTTTCCAAACTTATATTAGATTTTGTCAAGAATTGGTACGCTTGAAACTGTTCCTTAAAAGCTTTTTGATTCTGATAGTTTTGTATAGGCCTTCATGCGATTAATTCCCTTGCAGTCTGCGGACGACACTCTACCTGCAGTATAAGCCTCATCACATAGCGGCTGCTGCTTTTTACTTTGCTGCTCTACACCTAAAATTGGACATAGAATCATATGGAGGGTCTTTCCGTCAAGATTTTGGTATCACACGTAGTCAATTAAAGGGTATGTGTAATCTTTCTGTTTTTTTAATGATGACTTTCATGGCTTTAGACCTTGTTGCTGCGGTTTATTTATCATACGCGTTTTCAGATATCCATAGCCAAATGAAAGAGCTTTGTGATAAAAAGCACATTCCTACACTTCAACTAAACAAAGTCGAAAGTAGTGACGACGCAGTGCAGCAACCGGTCTCGAGAGATATTGCTACCAAAGATACATGTTCAAGTTCTGATATTGAAGGAGGCTCAACGAAAGTCAATCTAAGCCAGAGTGATGATCTCTCAGACCAGGATGGGTGTAAGCCTGAAGGAACCGGAGAGAAGAACTCAAAAAGTGAAGCTGAAGATAATCGAGATGACCATTCTGTTCTTACTGAAAGTGTGGAGACAAGTGATGATGTTTTGGTTAGCCAACTGAAGAACTTACAACTGCATCAAAAGGAGGTGAAGAGTCATGAACCAGAGAAAGATGAGGAGTAATTTGACTAAGGTATACAGAACATACTGAAAATAGTGGTTTCAAACTTTAGCTTTTAGGTAGATGAGTTCTGGAGAAACAGGTGTTTTTATGTTCTCTCCAATATAAGATTGTTCAGTTTCAAGAGTTTTGGTAGAACATGACTTTTAATCTTGATTTTCTACTAGTTTTAGGCTTGAGAAATTGTAAGTATAAATACATGTACATCTCGAATTTGTTTATACTCCAGTTGCGGTTATATCATACATTCATACTAAACTAAGAATATTATACTCTGAATCATCTATGTGTTTGTTTGTTTATCCATAGCTCTACAATTACTAAAACACAACAGCAAATGATTATGAGATAACAATGCTATGTTGGATTATCCGTGACGAATCAGATGTAATTGTTGGATTCATAAATCATGCTATGCAAAATAACAAATGTTAGATGAGTAAGAACTTTGAATCCACTCGTTTATCAAGATCACAAATGCGAAAATCTAGAATCAGAACAAAATCCGAAGAATGAGAGAGAAATTTTACCAATTTCGCGAAACGAACCAAATGTGGCAAGATAGATCGCCGGCGAGAATTAGGGTTTAATTTAAGTCCCAGAAACCTAAAACCCCCGCCGGTGAGAAACTATCGGAAAAACTCATTTATAATTTTCCTTTCGACATTTCTTCAATTATAAATTAACACGTGTTTGAATCTGATTGGATTAAAGTTTCTCAAGTATGCACACACAAATACAAGTTTTAAGATAGTTTCATTATCAAACTCCCGCTGCTTCAGAGCTTTAAGGTTTCTTTCTGACGTTTCTTTTTCTTGCGTCCTTTTCCTTCTCGAGCTCAGTCAATTTTGCTACGCAATTGTCATGGATTTTGTTTACTTTTCCTTTCTGGTTCCTGCCACATCCATCGTTTCTATGATTTTTTCAACATTATTTTGTTGAATTTTGCAATCTTTACGTTTGGTTGGAGAAAGATCTTTATGTTACTGCATTTCTCAGACCCATTTCTTTTCGTCTTTGTTTCTTCTCAAAGCATTACCCTTTGTAAAGCGTCTTTTCATTCATCTGTTGCAAAATTGTTGCTCAATCTCTTGTTGGGGTTCACAAAAATCTGAGAGCATCACAATATACCCTGTGTTCAGATCATCACTGTTAATATATCAATGGATGGAGTGTCGTTACCTGAGAATGCTTCTGGCAGTGAGAGCGATGTTTCTTCAAGCTCAAGAAACCTGCATGATGATGAGGTTAAACGTTGATTTGAAGAAGGAATCTGAGCTACGCATGTCATACTGTGAATTCTTGCAAGCTCTCGGTGAAAGATTTGAAGTGTAAGTATGCATTCGTTATGATGTGATGTACGGCAGTCAATTTGGCACCTTGATGTAGGGGTAATGATAGGCTCGCAATTGCCTTGGATCTGATCACAAGGAGGCAAAGATCGAAGCGAAGGATTCCAGGGAGGAAGACTGACTGAATGAAACCCTGGAAATCGAAGAGAGTCTTCCATACCTTTAGAACCTCTGAGAGTCTTTCATTTTATTATGTATTGTCGTTTCGTTTATGGTACATTGTCGTTTTAGTTGTAATGCCTTAAGAGGCAGAAACCCTAAGAAAGACACCATCGAAGGGGATCATAAGAAATCGAAGCCGTAATTTCTCTCTTCTCTTCCGGCACTTTCTCTAAGCGATTCTCATCGGAATCGTCTTCTATCTCTATCTATCTCTCTTCCTTATCTTCCTCCTTCTTCTCCTAACCTTCCATCTGTGTTGTGCAGTCTCCCGATAGTACCAAGGCTATCACAGATCTACTGCATATTTTTTTTCTTTCGTTTGTGAAGTTATGCTGGATCTTTCCTGGAATCGACCTAATTATTAGTTTCCCCTTACGCAATTTGGTTTCTTTTTGTGTTTGTTGGATTCCTCTCTGAAAAAAGTTCAATTTTTCCAGGGAGAATTCGCTTGATTATCTCTAACTTTAGCTCTCTGGGAATTTTAAATTTTCGATTGCAAAGTTTCTTTCTGGATTCGTGGGCTTACTTAGGAACGGGGTTGGGTCAAGCTCGTGTGCATGATTCTTAAGTCGCACTGTTTTCTTGGGAAAAGAGCGATTATGTTTTTCTTTTTATGATACATGTCTCGTTTTGTTGCATATCTTACCCCCTTTGTTCTTCGTTTATTGACCTTGTTGATAATTTCCGTTTTTCAGATTTCGAAAGAGCTTACATTTCTTATTCCACTATAAAGTCCTTGAAGCTAGAGATTAAGATCCTCTTGCTAGTATCATAGTTGCTCGAAAGACAACTTGATCAGGTATTAATCCAGCTCATGGATGAGCAAACTAGTGTTTCCTACATCTCATAGATGTGTACTCTTTGTAGCCCCAATAGTAATTTAATAACCAGGCTGTGTTCTTGTTATGAAGTGACATACTGCTTTTCTTAGATCAGGTTTGGAAGAGATAGAAATGGCTGGAATATTAGGTGGGGAATGTTCATACGGTGAGAGTGGCATTTCATCTTACTCCAGGAATTCCAATGAAAAGCAAGAAGAAGTTTCACGCTGGTATTTTGGAAGAAAAGAAATAGAAGAAAATTCACCGTCAAGGTTGGATAATATTGACTTAAAGAAGGAAACATACCTCCGCAAGTCATACTGTACATTCCTGCAGGACTTAGGCATGAGACTAAAAGTGTAAGTATAATGTTTTCACTTACTTATTTCGGATTATACATTTCTATGTGCATTCTCCCTAGGTTTTGTTGCATTTTCCATTTAATTACTTCTTGTGAACTAAGTCTACTTAGTCTAGGACATGATAAAATATATTTTTCTCTTGTAGTATAGGGATTCTGAAATATTTATTTGTTTGATGTGGTAGAGTTCATTTTGGGCATGAATAACCTAGTCAGAATTATTGGCAACAAGTAGGTGAAATTGTTGGGTTCCCCTTGGGTCATATATCTCAGTAGTTCATTAATGGTTTTGCATAATTTAGTTAATAGTTGACACAATTGTTAGTCTGAATCGTTCTTCATGTAGACATGGTTTTATCTGCAACGTTAGCTCCCTCATTGAATGTGACTAATCTAGTTTTCTAATACAGTCCTCAGGTTACAATAGCTACGGCTATAATCTTCTGTCATCGATTCTTCATTCGCCAGTCTCATGCTAGGAATGACAGAAGGGTGAGTCATTTTCTACTATTGTTTGAGTCATCTGCTGGTGTTTTGTTTGCATCAATTTAAAGCATTGTGATGGCTCCTTGGTGTCTTTATTTTCCACTCCATCCCTTTGTATATAAAGAGAACAAAAGTAGTTTATGCAGTAGATGAATTAACAAAAGTAGGTAATGATGCATGTAGGTTCGTTACCTATCATACTTCTAGAGCGGAAAAGTATTGAGATTATTGCTGATCCCTTTTTTCCATGTCCACTGTATACACCCAGACAATTGCTACAGTCTGCATGTTCCTTGCTGGAAAAGTTGAAGAAACTCCAAGGCCTTTAAAAGATGTTATTGTTGTCTCCTATGAGATAATACACAAGAAGGATCCTTCTACTGCACAGAAAATCAAGCAAAAGGTCCCAGTGCTATAAAACCCTTGCTTCCTATTTAGTTAGTTATTAGTAAAATTAGGACTTTTTCCCAAATTTTCTATTTTCCATGACATCGATTTTGTACCAACCTCGAGATTGTGGTGGTTTAGTAATAATTCTTCTCTTGATTGTGTACCAAACTGTACATGAACCTCTCATGTGCTGGTCATCTTATCTGTAACTTTGCATCTGTGTACTAAACTTACTGTGCTTTCGCAGGAAGTATATGAGCAACAAAAAGAGCTTATACTAAGTGGAGAAAAGATTGTACTTTCTACTCTGGGGTTTGACTTCAATGTTCATCATCCTTATAAACCTCTGGTAGAAGCAATAAAGAAATTTAAGGTCGCACAGAATGCTCTTGCCCAAGTTGCATGGAACTTTGTTAACGATGGGTACGTTAAAAGTCTGTTTCCTTGAAAAGCTTCAGATAGATCTATCTGCCTTGTATTTCCATCCTTATACAATGAAAGGATGCTTGCAGTCTTCGGACGTCACTCTGCCTGCAATTTAAGCCTCACCACATTGCGGCGGGTGCAATTTTTCTTGCTGCCAAGTTCCTTAAAGTGAAATTACCGTCAGATGGAGAGAAGGTTTGGTGGCAAGAATTTGATGTCACACCTCGACAACTGGAGGGTTAGTGTTATCTAGATTATTAAATTGATTATGTGTTTATTTCCACCTTTTCTGTTTGACGTGCATGCGTTATTCAGGACATGATGCTAAGAGCTACTGCCTTTTGTATACTGCAGATGTTAGCAACCAAATGCTTGAGCTCTATGAACAAAACCGTGTTCCTGCATCTCAAGGAAGCGAAGTCGAAAGTAGTGTAGGTGGAGGATCAGCTCATCACGTTGGTTCTAGGCCAATATCAACACGTCCACCTCATGATCCAAATTCTGATAGTCACGGGGGCTCGTCAAAAGCTACACAAAACCAGAGCAATGATAACGGGAGTGGTGGTGAGGCAGGTAGTGTCATTACTGAGCAGAAAAGGGAAAGAGAGAGAGAAATAAAAGATAGCCCGCATACTGAAAATCATCCGGCCCATAAGTCTAGATCGGTAGTTGAAGCACCTGCGAAGGACAAAACAGAGAGAACAAGTGCACATGTTGCAGAAGATGATAAGTCTAGACATTTTAATACAGGCGATGCCCCGGTAAGCCAATCCCCGCAAGACTTAAAATTGCTTAGAGATAAGGTGAAGGCCAAGCTAGAAGCTAAGAAGATTCAAGGTGAAAGGACCAGGAAAAAGGATATGATGGATGAGGATGATTTGATTGAGAGAGAACTGGAAGACGTAGAATTAGCTGTAGAGGATGACAAAGAGAAACAGAATAAGAGCTCCAAAAGCAATCATGTGGGAGCAGAACATGGCGAGATTCTTGATGGAAACAACTTGGTGGGCAACAATACCGAGGAAGGTGAAATGGTCAATGATAGTTCTTCAGCGATGCCTAGCCGTAAAAGAAAAATGGAAAGCCCTTGTGAAAAGCAGTTGGGAGAAGGAAAGAGGCGACACAGCAACAGTGAGAATGCTGAAGAAGGTCACAAGACAAGTCGAGGAGGAAGTAGTCATAGTCATGGTGACCGAGAGCCAAGAAGACACTCCCAAGAGAGGTAAATGATCTGTTTGTTTTTACCTTCCCATGGTCTATTAAGAGACACTTGTCAACTTATATTCTTCAACCATGGTGTCAAAACGAGATCAGTGTATTTACGACGTTGGTTATACCTAGTTTATTCTTTCTATGTCACTTGCATACAACACTTGAGAAACTAAATCAGGTTTCCATCCATCAGAAACCTCCCGTTAGCTTTTAGAACGCTATAGTTTTGATCTATTGCTCTGCATTCCCTTTGTAAATAGGGAAGAGAAAAACAAATTTTACTGAATTGATCAATTTTGGTTTGTCATTGCCTGATAATGTTATGATAACAATCGGAAGCAGAATGGTCATTTGATTTGTCAATGTAGTAAATTTTTAGAAGTTATGCTTTATATCAAATATACAATTTGTCATTTATTTCGTTTTGGATATATCGGTTAGCTTTGTGACCAAACCGGTTGGCGACAAAATCAGGCGGATTAGCTGATTAGTTTTAACTTAAGAGCACCGATCAATCAGTTGAATTTGTTTGGTTGAGTTTAGATTGAATGATTGAATCTTAAATCGATATATTTTTTAAGTTATTATCTTCTCGTAAACGTTTAATGGACATAATTTGTTTTTTTGCTCTTTTTGTATAGGAAATTTTGGATTACTCAGTCGAATTAGCACAACTTTTAAAATTGGTTCCGGTTAATTCATGATCAGAAAATATAACCATTCGGTTATTATAAATTTAAAATAAAATGTTCTGAGGAAAATACCAAAAATAAAAATCAATAGAAAGCCGACCTAAAGCAGGAACAACAAAAGACCTAAAAGCCCTCTCTTGCCTTCATCATCTTTCTCGTCGCTCTCTTTCTCTCGCGTCGTCGGCGGCAGAATAAATAGTAATCAAATTGTTCCGACACCCTTAAGTCTGTAGAAACATTGCAACATCAAAGTAACTCATCTTCTTCTCCTCTTAGAAGCCTACAGTTCCGGGACGAATACTTTTGTTGTAGAGACAAATAATGTAAGTATTAGTTTCCTGGAAACGCTTCTTTCTTTTGCGGTTTTGATTGAGGTTTTCTCAGAAAATCAATCACTTTAAGAAATGTTTTGTTTTGCCTTGTAAAAATTCCAGGTCCAGGATATGCGTTAAGAATTTGCCCAAACATGTGACTGAAGATCGACTTCGAGATGTCTTCTCGCAGAAAGGAGAAATCACAGACGCGAAATTGATGCGTTCCATGTATATATATATATATATATATATTCAAATCAAGTGTTCTCATAACTACTTTTTGTCTTTAGTATCTTCTAAATTTGATTTTTGATTTGAATTGTTATTTGTTTTTGCTTTGCAGTGATGGTAGAAGTAGACAATTTGCTTTTATTGGATTTCGTAGTGATCATGAAGCTCAAGAAGCTATTAAGTATTTTAACAAGTCTTTTCTTGATACATCACGAATATTTGTTGAGGTTTGCACTGAAACTTTGAGACTCTGTTGTCAATTGTGTAGTAGTTTGAATCTAATTAAGATTCTCGTTTGGCTTTATAGATTGCTCATAAAGTCGGAGATGAGAATGCTCCTCGTCCGTGGAGTCGTCTTTCACTCAAGAAAGAAGGGAAGAAAGCTAATGAAACTAGCGAAGTCGTAATCAGTGGTAATGGTAAAACAGGTAAGAAGACGAAACCAGAAATTGATGATCCTGAGTTCCAAGAATTTCTTGAGGTTCATCAGAGGGGTAAGTCGAAAATCTGGGGCAATGACATGTCGATTCCTCCTACGGCTGAAGAAACCGGTAAAGAGAAGGTCTTGGTGAAGAAAGCAGATGAGCCAATAATTTCCAATGGTGCTGAGCTTAACAAAGCTAAAAAATCATCTGATAATGCAAAAAAGAGTAAAGAGAGCAAAGTTGTTGCTCCCAGTGACGATGTTTCTGATACAGAATACTTCAAGAGTAGGATAAAGAAAAATTTGTCGGATTCAGACAGTGATAGTGACTATGATAGCAGCGAAGATGAAGCTGGTGATACTGATCTTATGGTGAATGATGATGGTGAAGCTGATGCAGACAGTCATGACACTGGTGATGTCGCCCGTCATTTTCCTATTGATGGCGATGTCGAATCTGGCAAAGTTGATAAAGATGATGATGGCGATGACATGGAAGGAGAAACCGATGGGAAGGTGGCTCACGAATGGAAAGCTGACAGTGATGATGTTCTGGACACTGGTCGCCTTTTTGTCCGCAACTTGCCTTACACTGCAACGTACTAGATTTTCTTGTTCATCTTCTGTTTTTTTCTTTCCGTTATCCTTTTGTTAACCATCTTGACATCTCTGATTGTTGTCAATAACCTCGTGAAATAGAGAAGAAGAGCTTATGGAACATTTTTGCAAGTTTGGTGAGGTATCAGAGGTCCATCTTGTTCTTGACAAGGAGACAAAAAGGTCCAAAGGAATTGCCTACATACTTTACCCTATTCCAGAATCTGCAGCAAGGTTAACCATTCATCCCGAAGAGTAGCATTATCTTGTCTTTTATCTGTTGGTCACTCCTTGAGGTCTAAGTGCATGCTTTTCAAGAAGTAGCCTTATGTTGATCTTTAGCTGATAGTTAATCATTTGGATGGTGATGCAGGGCAATGGAGGAATTAGATAACTCAATTTTCCAGGGGCGGTTGTTGCATATCTTGCCAGCCAAGCACCGTGAAACATCCGATAAACAAGTGTTAGTAGCCTGGACCCTTCTTAGTTTCAGTCTTCTGACTTCTTATATTCTTGTGAACTAGAATTTTCATAAGTTGTTTATCATGGCTTTTCCAAACAGAAATGGCACTTCTCACCTGCCAAAAACGTTCAAGCAAAAGAGGGAGGAACAAAGAAAAGCATCCGAAGCCAGTGGAAATACAAAGGCTTGGAATAGTTTATTCATGCGACCCGATACTGTACTTTTCTTTTTTTCAAGAATGCTTCCACTTAAAGTTTAAAAATCTGGCATTTTGCTTTGCTTCATGGTTTTTATGTGTTTCTTTTGTGTTGTAGGTTCTAGAAAACATAGTCAGGGTTTATGGCGTAAGCAAGAGTGAGTTACTTGATCGTGAATCTGAAGATCCTGCTGTACGCCTTGCTTTAGGAGAAACAAAAGTGATTGCGGAGACTAAAGAAGCCCTTGCTAAAGCTGGAGTAAATGTCACCTCTTTGGAAGAATTTGCTGCAGGGAAAGGTGATGAGAAGAACCGAAGCAAACATATACTCCTAGTAAAGAATCTGCCATTTGCTTCCACTGAAAAGGAACTGGCTCAAATGTTCGGAAAATTTGGAAGTCTAGACAAAATTGTTCTCCCTCCAACAAAGACGATGGCCTTGGTATCGGTCTATGTGTTATAAATATTTTCAACAAATAGTTGATCGCTTGCTTACCAGCCCTTACATGACTTCCAGGTTGTTTTCCTTGAGCCGGCTGAGGCACGTGCAGCTATTAAGGGAATGGCATACAAGCGTTACAAGTAAGTTTTGAGAGTAACTTTTATGTCTGTAAAACCTAGATGGGAAAAACAACTTCTGTTTAAATGTCTACAACCCGTTTTTCTTCCCCGAAAGTGCTTCTTGGAGATAATTGATTGTGCTAGCTAAACCAAACAACTTCATCATGTTTCCCTATTATTACAGAGATGCTCCCTTGTATCTGGAGTGGGCTCCTGGAGATATTCTTGAGCCAAAAACTCTTCCTGATAACAATGAAAAGAAGAGTAATGCTGGAGAAAATGATCTGAGAAGAGTCAACTTGGAGCAGCAGGTTGTAAGCGATCCAGATGCAACGGAGGTATGTCCAGTTATGATAGCTTTGAACGTTATGAAATCATAGGTTCTTTTTAGTGGTATCGAGTTATCCGAAATGAAAGATAGTTGAAAAAAATTTAGCTAGCGTGGTAAATCAAATTTGGTTTTAGTCTAACCTTGAGGGGCTATATACAGAGTTAGTACTACCTTGAAAGTTTCAGATTAGGTACTGAATAATATCTGTTTTTTGACTTCATATTCCTTTTGAATTGGTTTATTACAACATGTCCATTATATGATGCATTATATTTCAGTCAAATGTCCTTCATGTTAAGAATCTGAGCTTCAAGACAACTGATGAGGGTTTGAAGAAGCATTTGACTGATCTGGTGAAGCAGGGAAAGATTCTGAGTGTCAAGGTAAGTTGTTGTTCATTTACTGACACGTATTATGCCAAAACTGCGTGTCTGCTTTAAGATATCTCTTTATTATCTATTATAAGCAGATAATAAAGCATGTAAAGAATGGGAAGAATCTTTCCAGCGGTTATGGTTTTGTAGAATTCGACTCTGTCGAGACAGCCACCAATGTCTACAGAGATCTTCAGGTATATAATAGTTGTGTCTTGGAAACTTAAAGTTTATTGGACTACTTGAAATATAGTGACACTTTTTTTTTACAGGGAACTGTTCTGGATGGGCATGCTTTGATCTTGAGATTCTGTGAAAACAAGCAGAGTGACAAGGTTGCGAAAGGTACCGACAAGGACAAAACTTCTACGAAGTTGCATGTTAAAAATGTGGCTTTTGAAGCAACCAAGAAAGAACTAAGACAGCTTTTCAGTCCATTTGGACAGGTAAGCACTTCTCTTAAGATGAATGATGTGATACACACAGGTTGTTTCTCAGATAAGGTGTGCAGTTGCTGAAGTTTTTGTCTTATGCGTGTTTCATCAAAGATTTTTTTGTCAAATTACCTTTAAAGGGAATGAAATATTAGCTTTATGGTATAGGGTCAATGAAGATGGATTTAGAAAACATTTTCAGTAACATCAAACCATGTTCATGTTTCTTGTTTATGTAGATCAAGAGTCTGAGGCTTCCAAAGAGGAATATCGGTCAATATGCAGGTTTTGCTTTTATTGAATTTGTGACAAAGCAAGAAGCTTTAAACGCCAAAAAAGCATTATCCAGCACCCATTTCTACGGACGCCATTTGGTAAGTCTTATGTTTTACTCTTTGTTTCTCTCAAGCCTGTTCATTTGGCATCCTAAGATGCATTCTCTGAATCTCAATTTGCCCGTCTCTGCAGGTGCTCGAGTGGGCCAACGATGACAATAGCATGGAAGCCATCCGGGCTCGATCTGCTGCTAAGTATATGGACCAAGAAAACGATAATCCAAAGAAAAGAAAAACTTCGACAATTGTCGATGAAAGTAGGATGAAGTTTGAGAGAATAGCTGAATAAACACTATAGTTAGTCTTGACCCATGGTGTTATAAGTCTCTTTTGTGATTTTCCATGGTTGAAATTTTGCTCTGTAATTGCCTCATCTACTGTTAATCTATATGTTATTTCAAAATGAAAAAGAAAAGATTTTGTAGACATCTTTCACTTTTATATTTTTGAAACAATATTAGACTTTTAAAAACTTGCAAATACACTTGTGTTAGATAACTGGATCCATTCCCCTTACACACTTGTTTCCAATGCTTTGATTAGATGTCCACACGCGAGAAAGAAAAAAAGCAAAGAGACACAAACACAGAAGTCCATAACTCCAAAGTGGCTGACCAAAAGATTTCTTTTAAGAGAAGTGTAGGCTATTACATATATATATA
The DNA here is from genome assembly GCA_023374145.1 of Lepidium sativum. NCBI lineage: Eukaryota > Viridiplantae > Streptophyta > Magnoliopsida > Brassicales > Brassicaceae > Lepidium > Lepidium sativum. Next base: position 10,692 of record JAKUCM010009410.1, on the reverse strand, counting down.
TATAACTAAGCACAACAAGATGAACTCGCTGCCCTATCCATTGCCCTGTCTGGGAGAACCATTCCTGTTGGGTTTTCTGTTGGTTGTACTCGCGGTAGCCTTCTTGCTGCATTGATCAAAAAGAAAAATATGATGGGGTTTGATACGAGAGAAAATAACTGTTTGAACTGGTTCTTTGAGTGTAAGAAAAGCTCACCAATTTCATAGAATATCTCTTTAACATTAGCTGCGGTTTTTGCTGAAGTTTCCATGAAGAAAAGACCATATTCCTGAGCATATGTCTCTGCCTCCTGCAAAAGAGCAAGAGTGCGATATATCAGGAACTACGCGGAGCAGTGAAGTTCAAAAACGTTTAAATATATTCTCACTGTGGTTGAAAGAATCTAATTTCAGCACTGAGCTAGTCCTTAAGGATGCATATATAGTCTTAAGTATATAACGCTAACTTCGTTAGAGATGCATATGTGTAAATGCTATCAGATGCTACCAGATAGCTGGATTACTAAGGTCATATGAAAACATCAAAATCATTCTCAATAGCTGTTTAGGAAAAAAAGCTCTCTCTCTTGCTTGATGACAAGTAGCATTTTTTCCAAAAGAACTACATCTTTCTCTAAAGCTATTCAGAGAAATGTGATATATACTGCTTGACGTAAGACCTATTTATAAAAAAGCCTGAACTGTGATTTGTTTAAGTGGGTGGGGTCTTTTTAGGTGGCTTGCTTTGTCAAGTTACTGTCATTAAGGTACATTGTAATTTTATAACAAAGAGATATAACCTAATAGTTTAGTCCCTGTCACACGTGTCAAGTGAGAATGTAATCTAAAATACAGTTTTGCACGTTCGACACATGGATCAGCTATTAGGCTAACACATAGTCCATTTTAAACTTGACAGAGGAATCCAAACCAATGAAAAACATCGGTCAGGGCAGAATAGGACTTGCTTACCTCTCCAGTCACCTTCCTTGCATCTAGTAAATCAGATTTGTTTCCAGCAAGGGCCATGACCATATTAGGGTTACCTATTACCATTAAAAAAAAAAAATATATATATATATATATATATATATAGTAAAACCCACAGACAGAATCCAAGGCTTGCCAGTACCAAATATGATCAGAACCGGAACTTAGCTAGACAATACCTTGTGCCTGCAGTTCCTGAATCCATTTCTTTGCTCTCTCAAACGAGGCCTGAGAATATAAGAAGATAGAAAACATTAAACAAACTCAACTATCTTGCAGCCACTGATTAGTAGATTAGAAAGAAAAAAACGCTTTCTCAATAGAGAGCACGGGGTTTTCCTGACTTTGTACCTGATTCGTAACATCAAAGACAATAATTGCAGCAGCTGCACCTCTGTAGTACATTGGAGCCAAACTATGGTATCTTTCCTGACCCGCTGTATCCCAAATCTCAAACTTCACAGTGGCATCGTTCACAGCTAATGTTTGTGAGAAAAAAGCTGCACCTATGGTTGATTCCTATAACATAAAGAATATCAAAAGTCAAGAAAGCACACACAGACTGTGAGAGAACAACATGATCATTACAGAACAGCCATCAACCTGGAATTCAACAAACTGATCTTTGACAAACCGTAACACAAGACTTGATTTTCCAGCTCCAACATCTCCAAGTAACACCTGAAAACTTAACAAAGTAGCGAACTGTATTAAAACAAGTAAACAACAGTCAAAAACATTTGCAAACATCGTAATTTTCTTGAGAGCAACAGGAAGCAAAATGAACAACTAAATGCAGAATCTCCATGGAAACAATTTAGGCAAGAGAGAGGAACAAGTACTGGTGTCGAATTAAAGCACTAAACCCCTAATACGAAGACAACTAAATCAGAAGAATTCAATCAGAAATACAACCCGAAAAAGCAAAATAATGCGAGAACTTTAGCTGCACCAATCAGAAATAGAGCGAAATCCCGATCAAAATTCTCCAATTCAACATCAGATAAAAATTATCCAAATTAGAAACAGAATCACATCCAGAAAAGGAGAATCAAACAAAAGGTTCTGCAGATTCAATGAACTTTACGATCATCGGAGAGCTAAATTGAATAAAAAAATGGAGCTAGAAGAAGGAACAAAAAGACGGACCAATTTCGCGTTGATGCTCTTGTTTCCAGCGGTAGTCATGATTATCGATCTGAAGAGAATCGGAGGTCGATAGTCTTCAGCTGAAAAGTCAGATTGGAGATCAAAGACGGAGACAAAAACAACCAAAAGTTCCAAAAGGCAAGAAAAGAGAACGGAAACGCGTCGTCAACAACCAACCAATTTCCTCCTGCATTATATTGCTAATTTTTCATTAAATTGCTTTTCTTTCCAGGAAAATATAAAACAAGGAAACAAATGTTACACGACAAGTAAATACCACACGAAATCTAATTTATATGTTCATGAAATTATGTAAAACAAGTAAATAAACAATAATAATGTATTTGATTAAATTTATATTGTTAACATAATATTTAATAATAATAAATAAAAAAGCATCTGTTTCATGAATAAGAACGATATTGACATATAAATCAATGAATAAAACGACAAATACTTTAAAAGTAAAAGAAGTGATCAAATTAACAAAAACTAAGTCGTTACACTATTAATTTTTAGAACAAAGTTAAGCTAAGATATAATATAATTGTTTTTGTTCAAATTAATAAAAATAATATAATAAATGATATAAATTCAAATAATAGAAAACATCAAGTCTAGAAAAATCTTCTAAAATTCAAAGCAATAAATCAGGATAATATTCACAAAATGGTTAAATGTGTTATTAAACTTATAATATTGAATTAAAGCAGACTTGTTATTTGGCATCAATTTCTATATCTGACAGATTTTAAATCATTATTTGAACTTAAAATTCTAAATATGCATTAAGTTTAAGTTAATATATTTACAAATTGTCTTAGCATCAACTTTCGTTAGCTGAGGATAGTTTGTTCATCTAATATTCTTCAAAACATTCAATCAAACATTCTTGGTGCGTTAAACAACATAAATTCATTAGGTGGGTGATCAAACTAATTTAAGCACTAAAATCAATTATAGATAAAGAACCCTAAGATAATCCATATCTAGTTCTAGTTTATCAATTCATAACTTTCCTGAAAAATACTAAACCCGATTAGAAAATTACTCAGGCATAGTAGAATCAAACAAAGCAAAAGAAATAAGAAAACTCATAATGAACTGAAAATAGAATCGATTAAGGATATAATTTTCTATTAGAAATTGCAGAATACAAAGTTTGTTTCTTAGGTCTCTGAACAAGTCTCCAGATAATAAAATACATGAAAAGGAAAAGTGAATAAAACTAGGTTAAAATTCTCCTGAAAACGAATTGGATCGACCCGAGATAAACTGAGTTGTATTCAATTATAATAAATCATGTGTTGGTATGTGTTGATCGCATGTCAGTTTTATGGACCATCTACTCCATAAATTTTTCCAGATTAATCATAATTGGACTTGATTTCACAAGCTTATTTCATGACCATTTGCTCCATAAATCTGTCCAAAGAACTTGTCACACGTCGAGTTGAATTTGTCATACAAGAATCACGACCAGATGGTCGTTAAAAACATCCCAAGACTTTATTCTCTCAGGTCCAAAATCATGAGCCCAAATTACGGCCAAAAGGTCCATATTTCGATACAGAGAGATTGCTTGTCGGTTGTTGGTTTTAACTACCAAGAATAACGACCATTATAAGGTCCTTAAAATCATCCAGACATTGGTTTCATTGGTTTCATGTTTCCTTGCTTCCAAACACATTCTCAAGTCTCCAATCTCCAAAGTAGTTCCAAAATCATCTAGAAAGATTCAAGAAATAAAAATTTGTGACTCGATACTCGTAGAACTCTAAATACAAAAGAAGTTTAAAATCAAACTAAAATGAAGGTGAATGGGTTATAAATGATAGAAATGATGCATAATGTACATGAATAATGAGCAATTATTCACATATATCGATTGTCCCACATTTTCGTTTAGTTTGTCCTCAAGCAAACTAAGAGACAAAAGTGAAAGAAAGTTTGAAGTCGGAAACTCAAAACCAAGATAACTCAGAATACTTAGTACAACAACCCAAAAGAGTGACTACACTTAGTGGGACACACGATACTTAATGAACTCTAACTTATTTAGGCTTATCAAAAAAAAATCAAGCTACAAGTATTCACAAGAATCCACAAATTCTTTCTCAACCAACCTTCACATTCTATTAATTCTAAAATTTAAGTGTAGTCTCACAAATGGGAAATTGATGAACTGCACTAAACATGGTAAGAAAAGGCATTTAAAACACTTAATATGTTAATGCAAGATGGCTAAATGATTTTTAAGGTGACTAACTTACTTGAACAAGGAATGCTAAACATTATACAAAATCATGTCAAGACGAAAACAATTTATGCATATAAGTCCTACCTCCCATTTTACCCAACTTAATCATGTAATCTACATCAAGACACAAACCAATTTTTATCTTTCTACCCTTTTTCTTTACAACACATGGAATAACGTTGAGAATTCAAACCAAACACAATTCATACACCTTTTGGAACATTAAGAAGCATTAAAACACGAGCTTTTCACTTTGTTAAACATCTTTCTTAGTTCTCTGATTTAATCTTTTCTTTTTCTTATTTGAGGATTATTTTATCAATAAACAAAATTTAGAACTAAATACATTGCTTATTCCTAAGTTCTTAGTGTTAATCATTCCCTTTTCTTTTCTTTTTCACCTTAAACATAACCATTTTGGTCAACCATTTCTTTTCCTTTTTACCTTAAACATAACCATTTTGCTTCACCATTTCCATTTCATCTCATTCCCTGTTTCTTTTGTATGTCTACCCAAAATCCCATATCATTAACCAAGTTTTCCTTCCTATTGCTAGTTTTAATGAGTCATATACTAGCAAATAATGGAAGCTAACCATTTCCGTTCCCATATTTCTAATATTTTTCACATGTAAGCATTATCATAAAAAGACCTCACTAGCAATTAATAGAGGGTTTCAAAGAAAGGTAAAAATTCATGATGGGAAACCAATTAAAAACAAAAACGGCCACTTGGACTAACAAGAGTGGTAAAATGGTGAAAGATAATCCAAGTGTGTATGTGGTTTTCATGGTTATGCATCAAGAACACATAGGTGAGAGAGTTAATGTTCAATTTAGTTCAAAAAGATTGAGATTAACATCAAGTCCAACAAGCATCATCAATGCAACAAGTTTCAAGATTGAAAATTCAAAGCTCTAAGTTTATACAAAATTTTGCCCATTCACATAGTTGATTTCCCTCTGATCGTCTGACGTTTCTAAACTCTCATGGACGAAAGCAAGTTCTCTCGTAGCATTGCATAGATGTATGCCTCTTTAGTTGGTTTAATTAGCTTTGATCAGCATATCAACCTTGACAGTTAACTCATCAATCTTCTCAGACTCAGTATTGTTTACGCATATAGAATTATTGTACTATGGACTACGGTGACTCGAAATTTCAGTCAAGTTCTTGATGAAAGTAAATGCTTCCTCCTTAGTGTTAGTCATGAAATCTCCATTGAGATTGTTGTACATGCCATCGATCTTTGCATTAATCTCCACTGAGTCATTCTGCTTATTCTAAAGTAGTTGATGCATAAGAGCTTTAAGCTCATCTTGTTAGTTTTTGGAGGAACTAGCAGGTGCCTGGTACTCAGGTTGAGCTCGATGCTGAAACAGTTTGAAATTTGGCTAAAAATTGTTTGTGCCTGAATTTTTCACAAATTGTGAACATTTTTTGTTTGTGAAAATTGTGAACATATTCTTGGCTAAAAATTGTTTGTGCCTGAATTTTGGCTAAAAATTGTTTGTTTGTGAAAATTGTGAACATATTCTTTTGTCCCTTGTTTTGCACGACACCCGAATTTTGACCATACATTTTTACCTAAAACCAAGAATTTTATACTACCCCCTTTTAATAGGATCCTCGATGGTAGGATCCTAAGACCATCAACTGCAGGACAAGATTTAGACTCGGTTGTCGAGTTTCGGGCTAAATTCGCCAAAGATAAAGGGGAGACGACCTTCCTTGGGAAACATGTCAAAGACAAAGGGGAGACAATATTATTAGACATGCTTCAGCTATCTAAACTCAATGACTCACCCAGAACTCAAGACCCGGAGCAGCAAGCAAAGAGTTCACGCCACCAACCTTCCCCAGAGGATCAGGAAGACATACGCTCACTTATCAAGGGGCTCCAGACGCTAACAAGAGAATTAGAACAAGTCGTTTATTTCTATGGATTCCTGACTCAATTATCTAACTACTCGATGTTCAATCAGCCCAATCGAAGCTTGAAGCCGAAAGTTATGAATTTTACAAGTTGGACCTTCTGCACTAAGGTCTTATGCGCGACAACGTCAACTTTTGAGCAACATAGCCCAGCTCAGGAGCGGCCTTCACTCCGGACCACTTGGAGATTATTCTTGAGCCTTTAAGTGATCCAAAATGACCAAGAACACATCAAAAACCCGACGGATCCTCCAGATACCCGCTTTACAAGAAGAAGGTCCGAACCGAATTTGTTTAAGGAAAGTCTGGGAGCCACTTCCCTTAAGAGCTTGCAGACTTATGTGTGGCGACAAAGAGACACTCTAAGACATTCAGAAGCATCCAATAGAGTCTTCCTATGCTCCAGAACGCACAGGATTAGGCGAATCCTCCTCATTGAATACTTTCCATATCCGTCGTTCACCAAATCTTCTCCAACAGCTCTAAGATCGACGGTCCTCATCACTTGTCCGTTGTAGACTTAGTTATGTGATATTTCCTTCCTATTTTAATCATATTACTGTTGTAGCATTGAACCTATATCAGCTCAAGCCTTCCTTTGTATTTTTCAGACTTAAAAAGACGTAAAAACACTTGAATTATGAAATTCTCTTTGTTAGAATACTTAGCCGCCTTCTCCTTCTTTTGAGGATTCAAGAACGAGAGACTAGTCAAGCTTGTGAGGATTCCAACTTGACGGATCCGATATTATCAGAGGAATAATCACCCTCCTTTGTGGTTCTCATTCACGCAATTCCGCCAAAAAACTAGTATTCATCGGTTTGGACTCACCAAGGTTGAGCCGTTGAATTCATATCCAAGACCTTACCACCGAGGCTCCTATCACCTTGTGGCAAATAAAACTTATCTTAAGAATTCTCAACATTTGTGCTCCTATAAGACAAATTAAAAGGATTAAAGCACATGTTTTACACAAACTTTTTCCCATTTACATAGTTGATTTCCCTCTGATCGTCTTACGATTCTGAACTCTCTTGGACAAAAGTCAAAGCGGAAAACTTAGAAATCTGTTCATCCCTAAGTTTCATCGCTACCTGGAGAGCTATCATATCATTGTGTTGATGTTTGCCTCTTTGGTTAGTTTGGTTAGCTTTGATCAGCATATCAACCCTAGAAGATAACTCATCGATCTTCTCAAACTCAACATTGTTTACGCGTATAGAACGATTGTACTCTAGACTGCGATGACTTAAACTTGCAGGCAAGTTCTTGATGAAAGTAAATGCTTCATCCTTAGTGCTAGTCATGAAATCTCCAGTGAGATCATTGTACATGCCATCGACCTTTACATTAATCTCTTTTGAGGCATTCTGCTGATTCTAAATCCGTTGATGCATGAGAGTGTTAAGCTCATATTGTGAGTTGTTGGAGGAACTAGCAGGTTCCTAGTATTGAGTCTGAGCTGGCTGCTGAAACAATATGAAATTTGGCTGAAAATTGTTTGTGCTTGAATTTTTCACCAATGGTTTGTGAATATTCTGAACATTTTCTTTTGCCCCTGTTTTTGCGCGACACCAAAATTTTGAGCGAAGCCCGGATTTTTACATAAACTGAGAAGTTTGTACTATGCCTTATGGCGGATATAAGTGATCTTGAGGATTCTCAGCACTTGTGCTCTTGTTAGAAAAATTAGAAGGATTAAATCCCGTGTTTTGCATTTTATTTTGCCCATTCACATAGTTGATTTCCCTTTCATTGTCTAGCGCTTATGAACTCTCCTGGACAAAAGTAACCTCTCTCATATCATTGAATTAATGTATGCCTCTTTCGTTGGTTTGTTTAGCTTTAATCAGCATATCCAATTTGGCAGTCAACTCATCGATCTTCTCAATCTCAACTACGCGTATAAAACGATTGTACTATGGACTGTGGTGACTTAAACTTGCAGCCAAGTTCTTGATGAGAGTAAATAGTTCCTCCTCAGTGTTAGTCATGAAATCTTTATGTTGTACATGCCATCGATCATTAAATTAATCTCCATTGAGGCCTTATGTTGATTCTAAAGTAGTTTAGGCATGAGAACTTTAAGCTCATCTTGTGAGTTTTTGGAGAAACTAACATGTGTCTGGTATTAAGGCTGAGCTGATTGTTGAAACAATATGAAATTTGGCTAAAAATAGTTCGTGCCTAAATTTCACATGAACAGTTTGCAAATTCTGAACATAGTTCTTTTGTTCCTGTTTTTGTATGACGCCCGAATTTTAACCTGATATTTTTACTTGAAATTGAGAAGTTTGTTCTACCTTGTGTGGTGAATAAAACTGATATTGAGGATTTGCAACATTCGTGCTCCTTTAAGGCAAACTAGAAGGATTAAAGCCCGTGTTTTGCACAAAAATTTGCCCTTTCACATAGTTGATTTCGTCTTATTGCCTGACGCTTCTGAACTCTACTGGACAAAAGCAACCTCTCTCATATCATTGCATTAATGTAAATTCAAATAACTAAAAGCATCAATTATAGGGAAATTATCGGGAATTCAAAGAAATAAATCATGATATTATTAATGGAATGGTTAAATTCGGTCTTAAACTCAAAACACTGAATTAAAACAGTCTTTTTTGTCGTGACATCGACTTCTATATTTAGCAACCTAGGATTTTAAATTATTGTTTGTTTGAACCTAAAATTATATATATGCATTAAAGTCAAGTTTGATATGGTTCACAAATTTCATGAGCATCACTTTTTTTGGCTAACGACAATTTGTTCATCTAATGTTCTTTCATATATTCAATTAAATATTTTTTGGTGCGTTAAACAACCTAAATTCAAAATCTAGGTGATCAAACTAATTTAAACATTAAAGTGAGTAATAGATGAAGAATCCTAAGATAATTCCTATTTAGCCATAAGTTATCAATTAATATGAAATCTCTAGAAAATCTTAAACCTGATTGGAAAGCTAGCCATACATGGTAGAATCAAACAAAGCAAATGAAATAAGAAAACTCATAATGAACAGAAAATAGAATAAACGGCCAAGATGTCTATATTTTGATCAAGAGAGATTGCTAGTCAATTGTTGGTTTTAAATACCAAGAATAACAACCATAAGATCATTAAAATCATCTAGACATTGATTTCATATTTTTTTGCTCCATCTTTTTGCTTCCAAACACATCCTCAAGTCTCTAATATCCAAAATATCTCCAAAATGATCTACAAAGACTCAAAAAATAGAAAATATACAATTCGATACTCCCACAATTCTAAATGCAAAATATGTGTAAAATTAAACTAAAATAAAGATGTATAATGTACATAGAAAATAATAATATTATTATTAATAATAATAATAATAATCAATTATTCACAAATAACACATACAAAATCCAGCAATTAAATATTCAGAAAGTGTAGAACTGGACTGTATATGGCATTGTTGATATTCATTTTTTTATTTGTCAACTTCTAAATATTCTAATAATTTTAATATATATTTTTGGATTTAACAATAAATCTCTATTAATTATACACAGCGATAAATATGAATAAAATGCATTGCATCCAACACATATTTTAGGCAGACTATGATGTGTGTCCTTATAAATTAAGCAAGCCATCTAGATTGTGTGCTGGGCTAAGGATAATTTTATGTATAGAGGAATCAACTATGATTTCATCGGCAGTAAATGTGAATTTGACGGAAATTGATAAACCATGTGTTTTTTAAATGTCAATATGTTATTCAAACATTTCTTTTTAGAAAACTCGGTCTTATTGAATATAGATTATATATTTTGGTGAATACCGTATTCGGTGAATAATAAAGGCTTCTATATTATTTTAAAGTTTTTTATGGATTATCTGATATTTATGGAAAGCAATGAATGAAAAAAAATTCTCGGAATAATGAAAAATATCTAGAAAAAATACTTCAGCATGCTGAGATAGATGCATCAGAATGGATGCAAGGTAGGAAAAATGGTATAAAGGACACACAACGTAGAATCGTCATATATGCACCAATTTTGCGTGCAATGGCAAACTCGTCGACCTTGGATCCATGCTTTACAGATTATTGGTGTTTTGTTGATGGATCATAGAAGGTGTCTTGTCTCCATTCATGTTTAGGCTAGTTATGTTATCATGATTCAATAGACGAGCATGTATTAGAGCTCATGAAATCATAACGAGTCTTTCTCACTGTTGCATTCTGAAATTTGAGACAGTCCTATAAATGGTGTTGTGGCTCAGTTTCTTTGATATAAAGAAAGTTCAACTAGCAACAAATTGCGCAGATTTCTTGCAGATGATGACATTCAGGGAAAGTTATAGCATTAATTTCTTAGTTGAAATTTTTACAAGACTAAAG